>JBBPBX010029217.1:10773-22022 GCA_038048925.1 Garcialebias charrua | reverse complement strand
CACATACAGTATTTTCTGGTGTATAGGTCGCACCTGTGTATAGGTCGCATTGTCCAATTATCACCAATAGATTGGAAAAATCCCTAGATAGGTCGCACTGGTGTATAGGTCGCACCTACGTTTAGCTCTGCTGCAAATGTCTGCCACAGGAGCGCACAGCAAGGCTTTTAAGAAGATTAACACTTAAAAACAATTATTTGTTTGATAAAAATTATAGCAAATATATGTCTGAGCTGAACTTTTCCTTAATAAATGAACGTAATTGTGAAATGAGCTGGATTTAAAAATTTGTTTCACCGAAAGTGATAACAAGCCATATATAGGTCGCACCTGTGTATAGGTCGCAGGCCTTGAAAAAACCATAAAAAGGTGCGACCTATACACTGGAAAATACGGTAATTTATAATTTATTGTATTGATGTCTGGGGTAAAGCATGGAAAACATTTACGGAGCCTATTTTCGTGCTACAGAAAAGAGCAATAAGAATGATCACTAGAAAACATCGTCACCCATCAAGCACATTATTTCATCAACTGAAGTTATTGAAGTTCCATGAGGGTTAAAATTATCACCGCGTACAAACGTCAGCAGAACCTAAAGGACTTTTTGGTGCACGCAAAGCTCCCAACGCAGGCTATAGGTCCGAAACCACCAATCCTACACCTTTTCAAACAATGCAAGGGGTGTCACGCGACCTAGATCTACGGGGGTACAGTATGGCACTCACCATAGATTTCGTCTGACCCTTGACCTTCAACCTACCAACCTTAGAGTCTACAACAACCACAGACCCAGTCGAACAAGAACTTTCACTGGACTGAAAACCCATTTGTTGAGCAGACTTCTGTATGGTGCAGCTCACCTAAAGCTTGGCCCCAAAACAGAACCACGCCAGATTAAAGAACTCCGTAAAACACTGATGGGGTTCTCTCGCTGACTCTGCAGGAGATGACAGAGTGACTCGGGACCACCTCCACCCTCAACCAAGCAACTCACCTTCGGAGTGAGGAGAGACTCTCTCCCAGCACCGACCTTGCCTAGAGAAGAGCCTCCACCTCTCTTTCAGGAATCAACAAACTTCCTCCAGCCACCAGAGGCGGACCTCGATTCACAGACCCTACAAGATAAGATCCATGAAATATGCCTGCAGTCCACTTCAAAATCTAACTGTGATGACCTTTATTCACACACTTTAAAAGACAGAATCCACGAGATAAGACTGTAGTCCACTTCAAAACCTAACCGTGAGGAAGTGGTTATCATCAAGGACGATTACTCCCAGATGGGAATGGAGAACTTTTCCTTGTACTTCCTCCAGATGGGTCAAGCCAGAGCAACATGGGATTGCAACACAGATGAGGACCTGCAGGAGCTCGTCCAGGATCTGGTAGAAGACAACAGCTCTAAGGAAGAAAGCTGTGGCCGGCCCTTAGGCTGGCGGCATGTAAGGCTGACCCCACGTAACAAACCCAAAAACTTTTTCTTCTGAAAAACTTTTTGAAACTTTTTACAGGTCCCATGGTGTCTAGGAGAAGGCCTTTTTTTTGTTTCTTTACATTAAAATATCAGGTTACATAGCTTAATCTTTTCCTGGTTTATTGACTATCGTCTTGTCTGGTAATTTAAATCAATTTAACCATAAAAAAAAAACTATAATTTTAACCCAATCCGAAATTAAATACTAAGCATTTTTATGGGTGAAGCTCCATTTCTGCATTGCCAAATGCGTGGTTTGACATCAAGATCTATTGCAGTGTTGTATAGCGTTAAAGATTTATTAAATGACAAAGCAATGCATTTGCTGTACAATGCAATAATCCCGCATTTATTTTATTGCGTTGAGGTTTGGGGTACAGCGTGCAAAACTATAACCAAGCCCATTTTTATTTTACAGAAAAGAGCAATAAGGATCATCACCAGAAAGCATTATTACCATCCATCAAATGTATTGTTTAGCAAATTAAAATTACTGAAATTTTATGATCTGGTTGACTACAACATACTATTAATATTGTACAAGGCGCAAAACTTCACATTACCCTCAAATATACAAACGCTTTTTGTAAAAAGACAGAGCACTTATAATCTTAAAGGTACAGATATTTTTGTTAAGCCAAAACGTAGTACTGTTTAAAGAGTAGGTCTACTTTAATTTATGGAATGGTTTAGAAAACGATATCAAAGTTGCAAAAACAATGACTGTTTAAAAAAATGAATTTAGGTTTCTGGAAAAATATGTATAAATCGGTTGGTTTCAAATTTTATGAATGGTAAAATATGATTAGTTATTTATTGTGTAATTTTTTTGTTTGGATTATTGTTGTTTGAATAGTTTGAATTAATTTTGTCAAAAAAAGGGGCAGACATAATAAGATTTTAATCTTCTTCTGCTTCCTTTCATTTCATGTAATGTTTGATTTTTTTATTTACGTGGAATTGTATAGTTTTTTTATGTTCTTTTAAGTTTTAAAAGAAAGAAAAAAACTTGAGTATTATTAAGTTTATTGGGAGTATTTTTTTGAGAGGGTTGAACCTAAAATTGGATCCAGATTTTAATGGAATTTTTTTGAAGTTTACCTTGTTTTGAAAGAGTCTACATCAACCCAGCTTAAACACTTTATGGGACCAATCAGTTTATTTAAGATTTTTGGAAATACAGTTTGGGCCTTCTTTTAGGCTCTTTGACAGTCATGTGCTTGGTCTGATGGCTCTTTTTATGTTTGAATTAATAGTTGCTGGTTCTCTTTATAAAAATTAGGGTCCTTTTGGCTCTCCCATTGAGCTACTTGTTCAACAAAGCCAATAGTTTGTTTTTGTTTAGCAGCTAAAAGTTACATCAATGGTTTATAACCCTATTTTGGGAGATTTTCTGAAGGTTTTCAACCATAATTTTTTTTAGGCTTTTGATTTCCTTTGATACAGAGTCTCATTAGCAGCTAAGATTAAAATTAACTTTGAGACTCACATATTTTGCTTTTGTATTTATTTTTTAAAACTACAGTCATAATTTGGATTTCTGGTCTTTTTTATGATTCCAAGTCTCATTAGCAACTAAATTTTTGTAAATTGTCTCATTTGAGACTTATCTAAGACAGGTGTTTTCAGGATGTGTGGCTCCTTTAATAGGCGGCCATTTTTTTGAGTGATTTCCTTTTTAAGCGCCATAGGGCAAACTCCTAAAAATTTGATGTCAAGCTCGACAATTAACGTCTGAAGAAGGTATTTCCTACCGAAACGTCACGCACAATTTTGTAGAGCTTGTATTTTTTCACAATAAATATTATATTTGTGAAAAGTTAAACGTTTTCTTTTGGGCTTTTTTGAAAGTTACTTTTAATTAATTAATGACTCCAAACCACGCATTTTTTCACTCACACCCTACTTTGAGAGAACGTTCTTTACTCTCACGCTCTACCTGGGAGAACTCTTTGGACAATTGACATTATGAATGTTGTGATGCTCTAATTTATTTTAGATTTGTTTTTCTTCATAGGCTTGTTTTTTTTAATCGGCTTAGATGCATGTGACTTTAATTTACTGCACCTGTGCAGCTTTGATTAATAAAAGGCGTGTGCTCCTTCAAACATTACTCTGGGAAAATGAAGTGAAGCAACATGAAACCAAACTATGTTCAAGCGTCACGTTTAATGCCGAGCCAAAAGTGAACTCTGTTAACAGGTTATGGGCCCAGAGTGTTTGAACAGTTTGGAAAAATGAACAGAAGAGAAAAGGAAATGACATCCAGCTGCTGGTCAAGACTTTGATGGAGATGAGAAAAACTACAAATTATGGGAAACAAAGTTTCTAGGACATTCTCGATTACAAGGGCTCAAAGATACAATCTTGACAGACCTACTGATGAAGAAGAAGAAGAAGACGCAAAGAAAAATGCTGAAGCTTATGCAGAGATCATTCAGTTTTTGGATGACTAAGAGTTTGTCACTTATCATGCATGATGCAGCAGATGATGGGTGTGCAGCACTTGGAATCCTGCGTGAAAATTACGCCAGCAAAGGGAAACCCAGAGTGATCAACCTGTATACTGACCGCAGCAGAAGTGAGAGGCAGTCTCAGAAAGATTAATCCTCATAAAGCAACCGGACCAGACAACATCCCAGGGAAAGTTCTGAAGGAATGTGCGGACCAGCTCTGTGAGGTGCTGGCTGACATCTTCACCACCTCACTTGCACTGGAGTCAGTTCCCACCTGCCTGAAGACCGCGACCATCATCCCAGTCCCAAAGAGCTCCACAGTGACTGGTCTGAATGACTATAGACCGGTGGCCCTCACCCCGATAGTCGCTAAATGTTTTGAGAAACTGGTCATGTCCCACATCAAGACAACCGTCAACATCAACGAGGACCCTCATCAATACGCATACCGTGAGAACCGATCAACAGAGGACGCCATTTCTTCCGTGGTCCACACTGCTCTCACCCACCTGGATCAGAAGGACTCATACGTGCGTCTGCTCTTTGTGGACTTCACATCTGCCTTCAACACCATGATCCCCCAAACTCTGATAGACAAACTATCTACACTTGGACTAAGCCCCTCTATTTGTAACTGGATACTAGACTTCTTAACAGACAGACCACAGTCCGTGAAGATCCACAACTTCTCCTCCTCCACCATAACCCTCAGCACTGGCTCTCCTCAAGGATGTGTGCTGAGCCCCCTTCTGTTCACTCTGCTCACATATGATTGTACAGCCACACTTCCAGGCTGTCATATTGTTAAGTTTGCAGATGATACAGCGGTGGTGGGATGCATCACAAACAATGATGAGTCCAGCTACAGACAGGAGGTGGAACACCTGGAGAGCTGGTGCAAAGAGAATAATCTTCACATGAATGTGAAGAAGACAAAGGAGATGATTGTGGACTTCAGAAGGAACAAACACACCCACGCCCCACTGAAAATAGGTGGGTCTGCAGTGGAAGTGGTCTCCAGCTACAAATACTTGGGTGTACACATGAATGATAACCTCAGCTGGAGCAACAACACCACCAGCCTGATCAAGAAAGGTCATCAGAGACTCTACTTCCTCAGACGGCTGAGACGTGCTGGTCTGAGCAGCCCAGTTCTCACCTCGTTCTACAGGTGTGCAGTGGAGAGCGTCCTGTGCTCCAGCATCAACGTGTGGCATGGAGGCTGCACAGTTGAAGAGAGGAAAGCTCTACAGAGAGTGGTGAAGGCTGCACAGAAGTCTGTTGGAGTCAGTCTCCCCACCATCACAGACATTTACACCTCCAGATGCAGGAAAAGAGCCACCTGCATCATGAAAGACCTCACTCATCCAGCACACTCACTCTTTGCCCCACTCCCCTCAGGACGGAGGTTGAGGAGCATCAAGTGTAGAACCACTAGACTGAGGAACAGCTTCTACCCTGAGGCTGTTAGACTCATGAATAAATAAAAATAAAATAAAAAATAAACACTGCAAAATATCACATTGTGCTGATGCTGATCTGTTTTCTTGTTGCTGTGTTCATCTGTGTTCATCTGTGACCATCTGCTCATACAAACTCATGTTCGTGCCGCTGTTTATTCCCACTATATTAGGCTTAGTGTATTAATAGTTGATGTTTTTCTTAGTTAATTCTAGATGTTATTACTGTTTTTCTCTTGCATTTGTTGTTGGATGTAACTGGGACCCTGTGTACATAATCTCGTTTTCATCACATGTACCACATGCGGTGCAAATGACAATAAAGACTCTCTGACTCTGATACTGAGCTGACTTCACTGCAGAAATCACCCAGTGAGTTGGTAACAGAGTACAGTACATCAGAGCCGAGACTGCAATCACCGCTTTAAGAAGTGCAGGTGAGGATTTGAGTGACGGACTTCTGATAGCCATGGCCCTGAAGGGTCTTCCAGAGACATTTAAACCATTTACTATTTATATCACTCAAAGTGAAGATGGTGATAAAATGACCTTCGCAGAGTTTAAGACAAAACTCAGAAGTTTTGAAGACATTGAAAATATGCGTGCGAGTGTATCTGAGGACAATGTGATGAAAGCTAAAGTGCATTCTGGCAGAAAATTCACACCTAGAAGCACAAATGATCCTGAGGCTGGAAGTTCTGAGATTGTGTGCTTTAAATGTGGGATGAAAGGCCACATAAGCAGAACCTGCCAGCGGAAGCAGTGGTGCAGTCACTGTAGGAACAACACTCACAGCAATGAAACCTGCAGGCGGAGAAAGCACCGGGACAACGCACGCAAAGTGGCCGAAGAGACGGATGGCGACAGAGAATATGCTTTCCGGGTGAGCGACGCAGACACGCGAATGGATGACATCAAGAGGAGAGGTCTGATGGTGGACGCAGGTGCAACGTCACACATCATCACCGACATCAGGAAGTTCAGAAGGTTTGATGAGAGTTTCCAGGCCGAGACACACTGCGTGGAATTGGCGGATGGATCAAGGTGCCGTGGGGTTGCTAAGCAGCGAGGAGACGCAGAAGTGTATATGATCAACAGCAGAGGACAAAGTCTTAAAACAGTGCTGAGGAATGCACTGTACATCCCTTCATACCCACAAGACATCTTCTCAGTGAAAGCTGCCACATCCAGTGGAGCAACTGTGATCTTCAAGGAGGGAAAGAACGTTCTTCTCAAAGACGGTACAAAATTCCCCATTCACGTATGTAACCAACTCTATTACTTACAAACGATGGACAATGAATGTGGTGATCAGTGTAAAAAATGTTATGACTTACAAAGTTGGCATGAGATTCTTGGACATTGCAATTATAAAGATGTGTTGAAACTAGAGAATGTGGTTCATGGCATGGAAATTAAAGATAAAGGTGAACCTATGCCATATTGTGAAGTCTGTACAAAGGGAAAATTTGTTCAAACTAGAAACAGGGAGCCAGACACAAGAGCTAGAGCACCATTAGCAATGGTTCACACAGATTTAGCAGGACCTATTGATCCAATGTCTAAAGGTGGTCACAAATATGCAATATCTTTTACAGATGACTATTCTAGTGCAGTTTTTGTATATTTTTTGAAAAACAAGAGCGACACAGTACAAGCTACTGAAAAGTTTATTGCTGACATGGCTCCACATGGAAATATTAAATGTATGAGGTCAGACAATGGCACTGAATTTACAGGGAAAGCGTACCAGGCATTATTGAGCAGAAATGGTATCAGACACGAGACCTCAGCACCATATTCTCCACATCAAAATGGTACAGCAGAACGAAACTGGAGAACTTTATTTGACATGGCTAGATGTATGTTGTTGGATGGTGAGTTACCAAAAATGTTATGGCCATATGCAGTTCAGACAGCTGCTGTAGTGAGAAACAGATGCTTTAATAACCGCACAAAGGAAACACCCTACTTTATGTTGACAGGCAGACAGCCTAACATTTCTAGGATGCAAAAGTTTGGATGTGTTTGTTACACTTACAAACAGGTGAAAGGAAAGCTGGATTCAAGATGTGAAAAAGGCATTTTCATAGGATATGACAAGAATAGTCCAGCCTATATGGTCTATTATCCAAACAGCAGAAAAATACAGAAACACAGGCTTGTGGAATTTGTATCAAAAGGGAAAAGTGAGACAGATCTAACTTTGGATGATGATGATCTGATTAGAGTTACACCTAGAGCAAGCAAAATTCCAGATGTTAAATCTGAAGATGTTCCTGATCATGAAGCAGGCACAGATGACCCAGAGGCGAGTACCAGTCACACAATAGAACATGAGGAACCTGAGAGACGATACCCTGTCAGAGAGAAAAAGAAACCAGGTTACCTAAATGACTGTGGGATTGATGATGATGAGGAAATAGCCAGCATTGATTATTGTTACAGGCTGATTAGTGGTGTGCCCCAAACCTACAAAGAAGCTGTAACATCAGAGAATGCAAAAGAGTGGGTTACAGCAATGGATGAGGAAATGCAATCATTAAAAGAGAATGTTACTTTCACCCTGACCAACCTACCACAGGGCAAAGCTGTAGTGGGGGGAAGATGGGTGTATGCAATCAAAAAGAACAGTGATGGATCAGATAGATACAAGGCTAGATATGTTGCCAAAGGGTACAGTCAAAAGAAAGGTGTAAACTATGATGAAACTTTTTCACCAACTGCTAGCATGACAAGCATAAGAGTATTAATGCAAAAAGCAGCAAAGAGAACATGATTGTTCACCAGATGGATGTGAAGACAGCATATTTACATGCTCCAATTGAATGTGAACTCTATATTGATCAACCAGAGGGTTATGAGGAAGAACCTCAGAAAAACGAAAGACTTGTGTATAAACTGCAAAAATCCCTCTATGGACTTAAACAGTCTGGCAGAAACTGGAACAAAATGTTGCATGACTACTTATGTGATATCGAGTTTGTTCAAAACCCTGCTGATTATTGTGTTTACACAAAGATGACTGATACTGGAAAGGTGTTTATTGTCATATGGATAGACGATTTGATTATTGCTGCCAGTGATATGAATAACCTTCAAAATGTGAAAGAGAAACTTGCATCAAAATTTAGGATGAAGAATTTATTTAGGTTTGAAACATTAAGAGCCTGAGGGAGTTACCCAAAATGTGAACAAGTGGGGGTGTTGACATTATGAATGTTTTTGGATGCTCTCATTTTGTTCAAATATGTTATAGGCTTGTTTTGTATTGGATGCTCAGATGCATCATGTGACTTTTAATTTACTGCACCTGTGCAGCTTTAATTAATAAAAGGTGTGTGCTCACTTCAAATCTTTCTCTGGGTGAATGAAGTGAGCAACATGAAACCAAATCTGTTCAAGCGTCACGTTTAATGCTGAGAGCAAAGTGAACTCTGTCAACAAGAAATGTGTTGATGTTATTTGAATCTGTTTTATTTCTAAGGTCAATATTAAAGTCTCCACACAAGAAAACTTTTTTATTTAAACTCTTTTCCAATAGTTGTATGATTTTATCGGTGAATATTTCTATATTTGATCCTGGTGATCGATATACACAACTTATGGATATGTTTTTAGCTTTTTCGTTTAATATTTCTATTGTTATTATTTCCATAAGATTGTCAACAATTATTGACATTTCATTAATTATTCTACATTTTTATTTCATTTTTGACAAATAGAGCTACTCCACCACCTTTTTTTATTGTTTCTGTTTAAATTATATAATTCATATCCTTCGATGTGAACATTATTTTTGTTTTCATCATTAAAGCTGCAGTATGTAGCTTTTTTTATGAACATATTTCTTCACTCTGTCACTACCTCCTGACAGACTGATGTTAGCCAGGTAATCTCTGAAAAAAAAATAAAAAAAAATATTGTCCCCTTGCTTCTCCAGGTGGTAAATAAGCATTTCTAAAAAGAAAAGGTGACCCACCATTTTCCAGCCAATAAAAACAGAGTTTGTAACCAGCCAATAAAAACAGAGCTTGAATTTGAATCAGCCAATAAAAACAGAGCTTGAATTTGAAATTTAACAGACCACAAGGGGGCAGAGCGGGATCAGAATGCTTTGCCTGTTGAAAATATTTCTAAGTGCTGGAGTTCTACAGAAACTGCATACTGTACCTTTAAGCCATGTCTCTGACAGTGCTATTAATGTAAAAGTTATGTTTAACTGTTTTAAATAATCTGTTATTTTGGATATATTTGCATTTATACTTCTACTATTGATGTGAATAATAGAGAGATCTCCATTTGTTATATTGATGTCATTAAACTGTTCTTCATTATAATATTCACAGTCTTTTATAGCAGGATAAAAATTTGCATCAACCACATCTTCAACATTGTATATTTTAAACTCTGAGTCTTCGTTTGTTGTTGTCATGTTTTAATGTATTTGTTTGTTTGTTCATTTTTGTCAATTTTTGTGTATGAACATGTGATAGTGATTGGTGATTTGTCATTTTGGAGCTCATTTAAATGTATCTACTGTAAGTCTTTCAGATCTTTTGTTATTTTAACCTTCATCAAGGATTTGGAAAAACTCTTACTCTGACCGTGGAAGACCCTAACAGGGGATGATGCCCATATCCTAACTACCTTTTGAAATTACTGTAATACATCATATACAGTATAAACTGTTTACATTTTTAAAGATGTGTAGAAGTATGCATATGTTTGTATGCTGTAAAGTAAGTTTGATCATGCATTAATTTGTATATATCAGCTGTATCCATTTGTATATAACTATCATTAATAAAACATGGTTCACCTTGTTTGAGGCATCGGTGTGAAGAGAGAATGGGAGTGGGCTGCCACTTTTAAATTTTTGGACCACTTCTTCTATTACATTCTGTTATCATTATTATAGTAATACAAGTTCATAATATAAATAGAATCAAGATCATTTATTTGAGTACCGGTTACAAATTCCTAATATCAAAGGTCCTAATGCACCTTAGCATATATAGCATTTCACCATATAAATGTACCTTAAATGTTTCAAGGTTAATAGGCACTAGTTACTTGCAAGAGGCTTTGTTTTCATTCTCCAGATCAATACACTGTTAAGAAATAGTATAACACTATCAGTGACATTTAGTATGTACAATTATTAATGTTGGATAATTTTTTATAAGCAAATTCAAATAAATGTAGCCATCAGAGTCCAATGTAATAACCTGGAGGCTAGCTCTAGCATGCTAACTCCAACAAACAAACAACAAAAAAAAAAAACTCACAAGTTTCCACTTGCAGTCAGCTGAAGTTTTTTTTTCACAAACAAAGCCATCTAAAAGTTGAGAGGCATATCAGTCAGGAATGGTAATATAATAATATAAGCATTAAATAAAGGCTAGCATTAGCATGCTAGCTCCAGAAACAAACTCACCAGTTCCCAATTTTAGAATAAACAGTCAGCTGAAGGCTTTTTCACAAACAGACTTCTAAAAGTTGAGAGGCATATCAGTCAGAAATTAGCAAATAGCCATTAGATAAAGGGCTTTCAATGATTTAAAACCTACCTGCAGCCAGCTTGCTTGAGTCACTGCACGGCTCATTTCCCAGACAAAAAATAAAATAAATAAAAACGGAAGCACATGATCGGTAGGTACAGCTCACGTTGGACATGCCCAGGGCGCAGATATCCACACCCAGCATCTTCCTATTCTCTTGTAACGTTGTGGAGTAAATGCACATGCGCCATTTTTAACGAGAGTCTATGGATAAGATTTGTGTGCCCCCAGGACCGGAAATATGTCACCAATCAGAAAATGTTTTTTGAAACTAACAACATACGGGCGGCCA
>JBBPBX010029216.1:11642-36024 GCA_038048925.1 Garcialebias charrua | reverse complement strand
TGACTGTCCAGATGGACATAGACATGTAAATATAACATGTTCAACTGAAATTGTGTGTTTGTGTGTGTGACTGTTTTATGGTTTTTAAGGACAGTGTTTTATCAGGACTGTAATGAACTGCCATCTGATTGATTGTCTGATTGTTTATAGCGTATGACTAGCCTGGCCCTCGCCATACCTGCACAGCTCCGCTCAATTCTATTTCCCTTCACTGCTGGGTCTGGGATTTGTCCCATAGACAACGATTCCTCCGGTCGATTTTTGACCGGACCAATCAGAGAACAGAAGGCGGATTGGCAGATTAACAGACCAATCAGAGAACAGAAGGCGGAGTTTTGAACGACGTCGACTGACGTCGTCAGTTAAAATGGCTGCCACCACGAAGGAATTTTCCAGAAAACAAGGTAAAAAACTATTATTTCTTTCCTGATAAAAACTATATTTCTTAGCTGACGTTTTATCAGAAGTGTTTCTGAGCTTAACAGTTCCTAAATCAATTCACGAAATGGTCAAATCTGCTGGATTTAAATAGTTTCGGTTTCACATTTTCCAAACAGCCTCAGGGTGCGCTACGAAAATAAATGATAAAAAATCGAATTTTATCTCAAATGTTTCATCAAGGCCAACAGTCAGTAAATTAGAGCCATATAATTACACACTGGTAGCAGAAAAAATATCCACCAAGTGGTTTCTGAGCTTTTTATCTGAATAGCCTGGACCTTGCCAGGCTAAGCTAACAAAACTACGCCTTCTGTTCTCTGATTGGTCCGGTCAAAAATAGACCGGAGAAATCGTTTTCAATGGGAGGAATGCCAGACCCTAGTACGAAGCAAAGTGAAGGACAGGGTTTGGTTTTAACCAGACTAGCGTATGACTGTCCTAACAAACAACTGTCCATAAAAAAACCACAATACACTCCCATACACACACAATTGAACAATAAGGTTGATGAATCCACACGTAGCAAGTATATCTGTTTAGGAACACAAGAACTAAAATGTACCTTGGTACTCGTGTTTAATGGAAGTTGATCGCTCTTCTGGCTACCTGCGATCTCCTGACTCTGGACGTGTTCACGTCATCTGGAACAGATCATTTATACTTATATTTAGAGGAAATTCTACATTTTGATGATAGCTGCTGTCACATGTAAACCAATAAACATTACATGATTGTTTTTGGCCAAAGTATCCATCTCACATAAAGGAAAGATGGATGGACATAGTATTTACAAAACTCCTCTCATGATGGGTGGACTAAGATGAAATTAAAATTAGCTGAATGAAAGAAAACTATAAATTTAAAAACTGTGACTAATAATATTGAAGTCATACATAACAATCCCTGCATTATTTATAAAATTGATATCTATGTCATATACATACACACAAATATACATATATACATGTATATAAGCATATCATATATGCATATTCATATACAGTGTATATACATATATGCATATACATGTATACTGTATATGCATATACATTACATATACTGTACAGATAGACATATACATGTAAATATAACATGTTCAACTGAAATTGTGTGCGTTTGTGTGTGTGACTGTTTTGTGGTTTTTATGGACATTGTCATATGCTATAAACAGACAAGCAGATTACAGTTCATTACTGTCCTGACAAAACACTGTCCTTAGAAACCACAAAACAGTCACACACACAAACACACACACAATTTCAGTTTATCATGTTTTTAAGAAAGCAAGATGTTTGATGGATAGATGGATGATATTTGATGGATGGATACATGGATGGATGGATGGATGTTTGATGGATGGATGGATGGATGCATGCATGGATGGATAAAAGGTGGACATCAGTCAGTAAAGACTCCATCTGTCTGCGTTCAGCAAGGCTGGATGTTTGATGGATGGATGGATGTATGGATGGATGTTTGATAGATGGATGTATGTATGGATGGATAAAGCATGGACCTCAGTCAGTAAAGAATCCATCTGTCTGGTTTCAAGAAGGCCGGATGTTTGATAGATGGATGGATAGATAGATGGATGGATGTTTGATAGATGAATGATGGATGGATGTTTGATGGATGGATGGATGGATGTTTGATGGATGGATGGATAAAGTGTGGACCTCAGTCAATAAAGAATCCATATGTCTGGGTTCAGGAAGGCAGGATGTTTGATGATGGATGGATGATGTTTGATGGATGGATGCATGGATGGATGGATGGATGTGTGGATGTTTGATGGATGGATGGATGAATGGATGGATAAAGCATGGACCTCAGTCAGTAAAGAATCCATCTGTCTGGGTTCAGCAAGGCAGGATGTTTGATGGATGGATGGATGTTTGATGGATGGATAGATGTTTGATGGATGGATGGATGGATGTTTGATGGATGTTTGAGATGTTTGATGGATAGATGGATGGATGGATGTTTGATGCATGGATGTATGGATGGATGGATGTTTGATGGATGGATGGATGGATGGATAAAGTGTGGACCTCAGTCAGTAAATCCATCTGTCTGGGTTCAGGAAGGTAGGATGTTTGATGGATAGATGTATGGATGTTTGATGGATGGACGTTTGATGGATGGATGGATGTTTGATAGATGGATGGATAAAGCGTGGACCTCAGTCAGTAAAGAATCCATATGTCTGGGTTAAGGAAGGCAGGATGTTTGATGGATGATGGATGTTTGATGGATAGATGTTTGATAGATGGATGGATGCATGGATGGTTGGATAAAGCGTGGACCTCAGTCAGTAAAGAATCCATCTGTCTGGGTTCAGCAAGGCAGGATGTTTGATGGATGGATGTTTGATGATGGATAGATGGATGTTTGATGGATGGATGGGTGGATGTATGGATAAAGCGTGGACCTCAGTCAGTAAAGAATCCATCTGTCTGGTTCAGGAAGGCAGGATGTTTGATGGATGGATGGATGTATGGATGTTTTATGGATGGATGGATGCATGGATGGATGGATAAAGCGTGGACCTCAGTCAGTAAAGAATCCATATGTCTGTTTTCAAGAAGGCAGGATGTTTGATGGATGGATGGATGATGTTTGATAGATGGATGCATGGATGGATGGATGGATGGATGGATGCATGGATGGATGGATAAAGCGTGGACCTCAGTCAGTAAAGAATCTATCCGTCTGGGTTCAGCAAGGCTGGATGTTTGATGGATGGATGGATGTTTGATAGATGGATGGATGGATGTATGTATGGATGGATAAAGCATGAACCTCAGTCAGTAAAGAATCCATCTGTCTGGGTTCAGGAAGACAGGATGTTTGATAGATGGATGGATAGATGGATGGATGTTTGATGGATGGATGATGGATGGATGTTTGATGGATGGATGTTTGATGGATGATGTGTGGATGTTTGGATGGATGTTTGATGGATGATGTGTGGATGTTTGATGGATGGATGGATAAAGCGTGGACATCAGTCAGTAAAGAATCCATCTGTCTGGGTTCAGTAAGGCAGGATGTTTGATGGATGGATAGATGGATGTTTGATGGATGGATGGATGGATGGATGTTTGATGGATGGATGGATGGATAAAGCGTGGACCTCAGTCAGTAAAGAATCCATCTGTCTAGGTTCAGGAAGCCAGGATGTTTGATGGATGGATGATGGATGGATGTTTGATGGATGGATGGATGGATGTTTGATGGATGGATGGATGGATGTTTGATAGATGGATGTATGTATGGATGGATAAAGCGTGGACCTCAGTCAGTAAAGAATCCATCTGTCTGGTTTCAAGAAGGCCGGATGTTTGATAGATGGATGGATAGATAGATGGATGGATGTTTGATGGATGAATGATGGATGGATGTTTGATGGATGGATGGATGGATGGATGGATGTTTGATGGATGGATGGATAAAGTGTGGACCTCAGTCAGTAAAGAATCCATATGTCTGGGTTCAGGAAGGCAGGATGTTTGATGATGGATGGATGATGTTTGATGGATGGATGGATGGATGGATGTGTGGATGTTTGATGGATGGATGGATGTATGGATGGATAAAGCGTGGACCTCAGTCAGTAAATAATCCATCTGTCTGGGTTCAGTAAGGCAGGATGTTTGATGGATGGATGGATGTTTGATGGATGGATATATGTTTGATGGATGGATGGATGTTTGATGGATGGATGGATGGATGTTTGATGGATGGATGGATGTTTGATAGATGGATGGATGGATAAAGCTTGGACCTCAGTCAGTAAAGAATCCATATGTCTGGGTTTAGGAAGGTAGGATGTTTGATGGATGATGGATGGATGGATGTTTGATGGATGGATGTTTGATGGATGGATGAATGCATGGATGGATGGATAAAGCGTGGACCTCAGTCAGTAAAGAATCCATATGTCTGGGTTCAGGAAGGCAGGATGTTTGATGATGGATGGATGATGTTTGATGGATGGATGGATGGATGGATGTGTGGATGTTTGATGGATGGATGGATGTATGGATGGATAAAGCGTGGACCTCAGTCAGTAAATAATCCATCTGTCTGGGTTCAGTAAGGCAGGATGTTTGATGGATGGATGGATGTTTGATGGATGGATATATGTTTGATGGATGGATGGATGTTTGATGGATGGATGGATGGATGTTTGATGGATGGATGGATGTTTGATAGATGGATGGATGGATAAAGCTTGGACCTCAGTCAGTAAAGAATCCATATGTCTGGGTTTAGGAAGGTAGGATGTTTGATGGATGATGGATGGATGGATGTTTGATGGATGGATGTTTGATGGATGGATGAATGCATGGATGGATGGATAAAGCGTGGACCTCAGTCAGTAAAGAATCCATCTGTCTGTTTTCAGGAAGGCGGGATGTTTGACTCACCAAATACCAAATGACCTCTTGGACTAGCTGAAAACCTGTACATGTAAAAATATGAAAAAGTTAAAAAACAATTCTCAAGTTTATACAATACACTTATACAGTATTCTGTATTATTCAGTATTCAGTATTCCAACAACAGTATTCTTATACCTACATAAAACTGCAGTCAACGTGATGACGTAACGAGGCTGCAACGTGATGACGTGATGACGTAACGACGCAGTTCGTCCGTCTGCTCACTGCTCAGAGGTAAAAAAAAAAAAGAGCAGAATTAGCAGAAAAATGACGTTGGAAACATTAAAACCCCTCTACCCTATTAACGCATGTTAAATTACAGCGTTAGTCACGCTGTTATTGTGACGTGACACGTTCACGGTAGTGACGCTAACGCGACGTGCGTTTAATTTTGTCTTCGTCGCGTTAAGACTCTAAATAACCACTAAAAACATCCACAAGTGATGCATATATAGTATCGCTGATTTATATAAATGTCTATAAAAGTTTTCAACAGCGTTGAAAGGTTGTCACGCTTCTGAAGTGAAGTTACGTTACATGCTAACGCTAGCCGCAGCTAGTTTGAGCTGCGTCTTTCTTCACGCACTCAAAACTCATGCACAGATACTTCCTAATTTATCTAAATGTTGATAAAGTTTTCTACAGTCTTCACAGTTTGTGACGCTGCGGTTAAAGTCACGTTACTACTGGATTAGGTTAACATTTCCTTGAGATGATGTCATCAAAAGCAACAAAAAATTTTTTTAATTCTTACCTGAATGAAGTCAATACACTCTGACACTCTGTCCACCTACCGCTGCAAAATTTTATTTAAATCGCTCTCCAAAAATAATCTCCGCTCACCTACATGCACTCAACACACGACGCCATAACTCTGCACGTGTAAGCTCAAGGGGCTTTAACTTTTAAAAACTCGGTCACCTGAGGCCCCGCCCTGAGCCCCCGCCCACTACAGGGTCTCCACATCACGAGAGGAGGGGCGGCGTTGGAGTTTCGCGCGGTCTCCACATCACGAGAGGAGGGGCGTTGCAGTTTGGCGCCATGTGTGTCAGTGAGCCACACACACGGCTGCAATAAATGCAACCGATACACAAAAACATACACACCACACACAAATACCCTGGGAGGTGCGTAGCCAGCCAATTTTATAAATGTAAATAACTTTTTATTAAAACAATTTTAAGTGTTAAAGCACACTCCAACTCATCCAGGCAGCCTATTAGCCACAAGTTACGCTGATATTGATGAGAAAAAACAATGTTTACATATTAATATATTTGGATACAATCTGTGTTTTATCCAGACATTGGCAAAGGCTGGCTAATACCAAATGTCCCGATAATGTCGGTACGTAGTCTGGCGCATAGGCGGGCCAATACGCTTGCACCAACACACACACACACACACACACACACACACACACACACACACACACACACACACACACACACACACACACCTGTTACAGTTTGGTGTGTGTCTTTGTACATGTCTCAATGGCATCTTTCTCTAAGCCTAATGGAACATAATGTGAGCCAAATAGAAATGTGTAATTGAATTTCATATTTACTTCACTTAAAGAAAAGAAACATAAAATCTTAACATATAATGAAAACTTAATTTTATTCTACCAGTGTGTGCCAAACAGTACAGCAAACAAGTAAGGCTTTAACATTAAATTACAACATATTTCTGTAAACATTTATTTTATATCCTACAGCCTGTACCTTTTACTGACTACACATAAAACATACAGAAAACAACGTGAGGCCTATATTTTCTAAAGGACTCAATTGCACCATATTTGCAAAATCTACATTTTGCTCAAATATGTTTTGCCCTTCCGAAATTTTTATGAAAAGTGTTTATTTCTCAAAATTGTAGTCTTAAATCTGTTTACAACCATTCTTCCTACATGGTTCAAAAGAATAGAACTTTTCTTGTGTCTTTAAAACATAGCCATAAAGATCAAAGTTCATGCTCAATAATCCAGGTAAAAAAATAATAATAATCCAACAAAGTTAACTCATGTCTGGACTTTTTTTTTTTTTTCTGAGACATTTTATCCTTCATCCAAAGGACTTCTTCAATCTGAGGAGCCACCAACAAACAAAGTCCCACAAACAGTACACTCCCATAGTGGACAAAACCAGTTTGCTGGTGATAAGATGGCGTCCGGGGCATGCCCTCTCCCCCGTCAACTCTTCTGAGGCAGCCATGCCAAAGTGGTTCAAAACATGAACGTTTATGGTTAATAATCCAGGTACAAATCCAACAATGTTCATTCAGGTCATTTGTACGATTTCCTTTTATTGCGGAGACATTTCGTCCTTCATCCAAAGAATTTCAATCTGAGGAGTCACCAACAAACTGAGTCCCACAAACAGCACACTCCCATAGTTTAAAAATATCCATATCCATATAGCTTCTTCTGTTCCCATTACAGGTTGGGAGTTCTAAGCTTTTAACTTGGAGCTGGGGTGTGAAACAATTTCAAGAAACAAACAAAAAAAAGAAGTCCAGTTGTCTTCTATTGAACCACTTAGAACTGTCTTGTCCTGGATGACTGAGAAACTGCACAAACACATAAACTCGTGTTAAATGACGTCTCTAAAAAATGAATTAAGTACCGGTAGCTAGATGAAAATGATGAAAGTTCTGAGTTTGCAACTCGTCCTTTTTCATAGTGATGACTGTAATTAAGCCATTGCCATTACAAGCTCATTAAAATGTAAGTAAAACTTATTAGGACTGAAATTTGGTGATGTATTCACAACTTCACATAGTGCTTTCCAATTTAAAAAATGGAAAATAATGTATTGATAGCTCATAGTAACAGAAGTGCTGAAAACATTGACATTGTGTGGGTGTAGTGAGGCAGCATAGTCATGATTAAACTACTGTAACAAGGTCACTGTGAGGTCTTTTTTCCTACTTGTTGGATAGTGGATCAGCTGTTGTGGTTATTTTCAAGGCAATGTTCTTTTAATGTGCGTCTGTGCCTCACACAACTCCTTGTGTTACTACAATAAACTTCATTAAGATTGTTCGGTGCAAGAGACTATTAAATCATGGGCTCAAGGCTTCTCCATTTTATAGCGCTCATTACGTTGGAGATGAATTGTCTCTTTCACCCTGGGACTCAAACAAACTGCAGAGGTAGTCATGGGGGGATCCATTAACCACTGATTCACAAGTAATCCTGGAACATGACCCAAACTTTAGTGTCAGACTTGAGGGAATCTTATGTTTTAAACAAAAACAAAGTCATGGCATGTTGACTCAATATATTTTTTTGTTTGTTTGATTTAAAAAAAAAGTGTATTGAAACTCTTACCCAGCTTTTAGTTAATGTGGGAGCATGAGTTCATTCTTGTTTGCACCGTGTCTGTGCTGGCATATGTGTCTGATGTAAGTATTCATCCTTGTACTTTAGCATGTGTGTGTGTGAAACGGACGTTCAGCAGTCATCAGACCGACCAGGCACCAGTCCCAGACAGCGAGGTCAGTCATTCACTAATCATATTAACATTCCTCCATAATGACTCAATGCATAACTCCCCCTTTTTAGACTTTTTTTTTCTTTCCCTCATCCATCTTGCTCATTTGAGTTTTCCATTTCACTCTTTCCACTCAGTCTAAGTTTTCTTGATTTTATCTATCAGATTACTTCTCCCATTCCCTTTTATCTTGACGGTTTTCTCCATAATTAAACCTCAACATATCACTCATTTGTTCAACATTCACTCCTGCAGTGTTTTCTCACATTTATCTTTCCTTTTGTCTATTTGTGTAAGTCTTACCCATACTCTTCTCAAATTGTCCTCTCATTCCCTCATTTACACCTCATTCCTTTAAGTTGGTTGAGCAGCTCTTTTACAAATCTTAATCAGATATCAACGGGGTAGAGGATTTAGCATGGGACATTACATAAAAGCTGCAAAAACTTTGTTAGATCACTTCTTTGGTAAAACAAAATCGCTTTATATAACAGATTTAGGTCTTTCTAGAACATCATATACTCAAATAATTGATTAACCTTTGTCTCTTGTAAAAGTGTCTTCGAGGTGCAATTGGAACTAACCTGTATAAATAAAGGTCTAATAACCAATGTATAGCTAATTTGTTAACTCTTGGATAAATCAGAATAAACAAGACGCAAAACTATTATGCTGGTCTCTAGAAAACTTTTACAACTCTTATGAGACTATACATAAAATTCTTATGAGGACACACTGAAGTGATATAATTGAAAAACGCAATCTACAAATACATCAACCTTTGGTATCAAAGTTAACCACATTAGGTTTACCAGCATTTAGTTTTACAACTGCATTTCAAATACATTTTATTATATGTTTTTAATTTAGTGTAGCACAATGTCAGTTTTGTGTTCTTTAAATCATTTCCACTCGGCTATACTGTATATTGTTGCTTTATGTGTAAAATAATCTCTGTGAACACTCCGCTTGCTTTCTCTGTTTTGTAGCCAAATCAAATGAAAGCTGAGTGACTTGGCAGAACCAAGTCTGATTCAAACTTTATTTGGTTACTTTCTTGGCTTTAAGTTTTGTAGCAGTTTTCCATACAAGCCTGTAGTTATCAACTTTTTTGGGCATGCACACACATACGTAGTTGTTTCAATCACTCGAAAAAGAGTGTTCAGTTTCTTTCAGACTTATCTTAATTATCACTACTTTCCGCACCTCACCCTTCACTATAACAGCTCTAGTTGTTAGATTTATTCAGGTTTAGAAACAGTCTTTGCCCTCATGCTCTAACACTGGTTGATTGTGTAAATAGATATAAGCCCTGACAACTTGAATGATCTAACTTATCTTCCCCCGTTGCATGGTTCTTCAAACATAAATTACTTTTAATTTACTACATGCACCATTACACTGTCTCAACACCCCCCCACATAAACACTATTTACTTGGTAAGAGGGTGTGAATGACTTAACTGTTAATGGCTTCAAATCTCTGACAATAAGCCAGTTGTTAATTGCCTGAGCCAGTCATAACCACCAAACCTTGACGATTGCTTATCAGTCAGTGTGCGAGAGTGTATATATAAGCGAGGGAGAGGCAGCTCAGCTCAATGTCACCATGGTCCATGGAGACTGAAAAACGACAGAGGGCACAGGCAGACAAACATAATGTCTGAGTGTGAGTATTTCTCACTGACTGAGACACTGAGTGGACGTATATCACATCTGCTTGAGTGGGCACAGTTGAGTAAAAGCATACTACCGGTAGTTGCAGAAAACATAGCCACAAGTGCAGATCTTTTGATCCCATTTTGACTAACTTGTAGGTACATCAACATAAACATGCAGATAAGTGTTTACGGAGAAAAACGTATGTGCTACAATAACAGCCAAAATTAGGTGTAGGGTTTGTAAAAATTTATTTATTCATCTCTTTTAAAGCAATGTTGAAGACTTTTTTCTAATCCGCCGCTCCTTTTATTGTATCTGCCAACTATGTAAGCCCGGCTTCTTTTCCATTCCATCGAAGTCAGCATATTTGAACTTTTCCATAGATCTGCTTGTCTTTATAAGGCCAACATAAGTAACAGGATTGGATTCAACTGTGTGATCTCACAGAAAGCTGTCTGCCTGACCAGTGTTAAGTGCAATGTGATTCTTTACAAATGTGCACATGGGTACGATCACGTTAGCTTTACCTAATCTCCATAAGTTGGAGGTTGTTTAGGTGTGCAACAAAATTGCTGGTACTACCCTTGGCGACCTCACTGACCAGCTCAAGGAGAGGTCAGTGGAGATGGCCAGGCCAATCCTGGCAGACCCACATCACCCTCTACCGGGGGTGGAAGTAACAAATTACAAATACAGTACTCACATTACTGTAATGAAGTAGATTGTTTTGGGTACTTGTAGTCTTATGAATATTTCTATCACGTGTGTAATTTTACTCATACCATGTAATCTACTTCGCTACGTTTAAAATCAGAAGTTGCTACTGAGTAGGGCTGGGCGATATGGAAAAAATCATATATCACGATATGGACTTTTTTATATCACGATAACGATATATATCACGATATATACAACACGATGTGTGTGTGTGTGTACAGGAAAAATTTGGACCAAAGTTTTTTTATTTTATTATTTTACTACAGATAGTTACAATTATAAGAATGTGAACAAAAAGAACAAGGAAATTTGGACCAAAGTAGAAACTAGATCTACCTTAATTCAAGGAGTACGATTATGGAATGACTTAATGCCAAATGACAAATGTTAAGGAAGCCAAATCATTCCTTGTATTTAAGAAACTGGTAAAAAATGAATTGCTAAAAAAATAAATGAATCTAATTTAATGTGTGATATATGTGAATTGAAAATTGACTGAGTTATTTACTTATTTTGTTATTATAGAAAATATTGTTTGAACTGTTATTAGATGAATAAGGAGCAGATTTAATAAGATTTATTCTTCATCTGCTACCTTTCATTTTATTTTATTTTTTTCTATTATGAATACGTTAATTGTTGTATTTCATATTATAAAATGAATAAACTAACAAACAAACAACTCCTTTTCTACTTTGGTCCAAATTTTTCCTGCAGGTGGCGGTAAAACAACAGCTGCTAATGAAACTCACGAAGAAGAAATCCGCTCTGAAGTTTGAGTAAACAAAGCAAGAAACAGAAAAGAGAAAACGTTGCGTTTGATTGCGGTTCTGTTGTGTCTCTGGTCTGTTTTGTATTGGTTAACTGGACCCGAGTTCGGACTCGGTTGGACTCTGGGTTCGTGTCCTCTGGACCCATTTTGTCTCAGAGTTTCAGCGGAGCGAAATAATGGAAGCTAACAAGGTGAGCTTCCCCCTCTTTTTGGTAAAAGTTATTCTTCTTGGGCTGCCTGTGCAGCTGTTTTCTCCTTGTTGAGACACCGGCTGAGATGCTACTTCATGCGCCTGTGGCTCTGTTGCTCTCGAGTTTAACAACGTAAAGCATGTGTCGCAAACCCGCGCGTGCGTCAAACATGCAGCGCCGTCATCTCGCAAAACCCCATTTGAAGCTTCTTTGCGACAGTTATTTTTTTATTCTTATTTATCACGATAGAGACGATAGAAGGAAAGTAGCACGATAGACACGTTTCTATCGTCCCCACGATATATATCGTCATATCGCACAGCCCTACTACTGAGTATGACCACAATTTGAATTAATATTCAAACCTCTCATCTGCATCTTTGTAGCCATTGAGGCTCTCAGATCTTGAACGTTCCAGTTACCTATGACATAAGCAAAGGACAACTTTGTAGAGTAGAGAGTCATTTATGGACCAAAGATTTGGGGAAAAAGCCAAAATGGAGACAGCGGACAACACTGTCACAAATAAAATGATGAGGTAAAGACTGAGGAGGAGTGCCCGTGGCCATACCCAGAGGAAGTTTTCATGTACAGAGGGCGAAAAGGAGATAGCGTCCAGATGCAAACTTTGTTTGATCTCTATGGTGATAGCAGCTTACAAGACTTCAGCATCTAATCTAAAAAAAACATATTGCGGTATACAAGGTTTTACAGCTACCTGTATGATATTGCTTTTTTATTGTTTGTATGTGTGGGTTATTAGTTTGGCTAAGTATACAAAAATCTTAGATACTGTCACTGCCATCGGTTTGCATGGCACTAAAATACTGTAAGATGGAGTTCTGAGCATCTGAGAAGTGTGCTTTGAATGTAGCTATTATATACAGTAAATCAAACTGATGCCTTGTATTGAAAATGGAATAAAACATCAATTGGCTAAAAAGTAATTAATACTCAGTAGTTTTTAAAAGAGTACTTTGTACTTTTACTTAAGTATTTTACAACATCAGTACCTTTACTTGTAATTGAGTACAATTTAAGCAGTGGAACAGTACTTGTACTTGAGTATACATTTTCAGTACTCTTTCCACATCTGCCCCCTACACGAGGAGATCAAACTGCTTCCCTCTGGATACCGATAGCTGCTGCCCAGATGCAGGACCAACTGACAACTATTTTATCCTTGTCACAATTGGGGTTTAAACGATACATTGTGATCTATATTATGAATGTTTTTCATTCTTATTTTTTTTCTGTGTTTTTGTGTCTTTTACACTGCTGGCTGCAGGACAAATTGCCTTTAGAGGATAATGAAGATCTTTGAACTTACATATTTTTGCTCAAAAATAGTCTACCCTCTTTTGATGTGTCTGATTTTAAACTAAATTAAATCTCTTCAAAGACGGCAAAAGTAAACTTTTTCGATGAGTGAACTTGAGTAAAGTTGCAATACCAAAAAGTATCACCCACGAGCTTAACTGAATATCTTTAAATTAAATCAAATTAAAAACAATTACCTTAGGAATACAGTACATTAAAAACACTAAAATTGGCTTTAAAGAGGAACTCAGCACCCTGTGGATTGGTAACTCCTCCCCCGAAGCAGTTTCAAAATCTCCCTCAAAATAGGCGTGTCGAGAGACAAGGAGGGGTGGAGGTAGAGTTGTGCTTTTGTTCACGCCTCCACCAGCAACAACCTAAAACAAATTAAACCTCTAGCCAACAACATACACCAAGCAACAACAAAGAATAAACATGTAGATGTATTGATCTATTCCACCCATTCCATCCAAAACCAAAGGCTTAAAAAATAAATAAAAAAAAAGCTTTTCAGGAGTGAAATGTAGCACTTCCATATAAGGTATGAACTTCTCATCTCTGCAGGGGATTGGCTCTGCTTGAACCACCTGTGTGACATCACACATGAGCAGACATGTCACACATGAGCGTTTGGACAAATAATAAAAAGGTGTAAGTCACCATAGTTCAACCCATAGAACTACCGTAAACACGTTTTTAGACCAAATATTGTCGATTTACACAGATATGCACAATTATGTGAAAATAAACACAGCCATAGTGCTAGATAACATTTTAAACACATTCTAAGGAGTTTATCAGCTAAAAAAAGTTAATTTTGGGTTTAGTTCCTCTTTAAGTCACCACATTTTAGTTACTAAACTGAAATTTGGTGCAGTGGTAGCTGGAATACTCTACAAGACATATTCCGAACAGATTGTGCAATATCCATCCATTAGTTTTGGAGTCAGGTTGTGGGGACAGCAGCTTGACCAGGGAGGCCCAAACAGATGGGGGCCGAGATGGGGTAAAAGGTATGGCAGCCGACTCGGGACCCGAAAGTCCCAGGTTTGATCCCCAGTCATTGCACATCTCGTGGTGTCTCTGAGCAGGACACCCTATCCCCAATTGCTCCCCGGGCTTTTTCGATAGCTGCCCACTGTTCCACCTGGGGGTGGATGGGTTAAATGCAGAGAGCCAATTTCACCATTGTATTGGAACATACAATGATGACAACACATAACGCATTATTACCGGTACATCTCTTTCCACAGCCACCTCTTTTGGGAGGACCCCAAGACGTTCACAGGCCAGCCAAGAGACAGTCTCTCCAGTGTGTCCTGGGTCTGTCCTGGTGTCTCCTCTCAGTCAGTCATGCACCTCTCTTGGGGAGGCACACAAATAGCACCCTTACTAGATGCCCAAGTCACATCAACTGGTTCCTCTCAATGTGGAAGAGCAGTGGTTCTCTCACTCTAACCCTCACTCATGAACAAAACTCCAAGGAACTTGAACTTCACTTGAGGCAGAACCTCACTTCGAAGTTAGAGAGAGCAATCCACCCTTTTCTGACTGAGGACCATGGCCTCAGATTGGGAGGTGCTGACCCTTATCCCAGCTGCTTCACACTTGGCTACAAACCGCTCACACAACACAATGGCATATCATGACCATATCATCTGCAAATAGCAAAGATGGAATCCTGCCACTGAACCAGACTCCCTCCGCCTCATGGCTGCACAGAGAAAATTCTGTCCATGAAAGTTAAGAACAGAATCAGTAACAATGGGCAGCCCTGGCAGAGTCCAACTTCCACCCTGAAGGGGTCCGACTTACTGCCGGAACTTCAGATTCAGGAGGAACAATGCAGGTTCTGTGCTGGCTATGGATTGTGCAAGGTCTTAAAGGAGAAATGAAAAGTGTTTTTAAGCTAATAGTAGTCTAATGAAAAGCATAAAATAAGCTTGTTGAGAAATTTTCACAAGTCAAAAATGTCATCCTAACTCAAATTTAGACTTTGCAAAGTGAAAAAATTCTCATCTGGTGTTTTTGACCCCCCTCCCCCTGCCTGCTCTCCGTCCCCTGAATATGACATAGGCAGTGCAATGGTCGTCCCTCATACAGTAATATTAGTGTGTGTATCTAGTTGTGGACAAAAAGATTTCAGTGTGTAGCAATTAGGGATGCAGCAAAAAAAATCTATTTTTTAAAGAATCAAGATTCTTAGTCCTGGCGATTCAGAATCGATTCTAAAAGCCCCAAAATCGATTTTAAAACTTTTTTTAAAATTTATATTGTATTTTTACCGCTCCTGTGCATTCGGCCGCTGTAGAATTTTGGCCGTGTAGGGCCACCGTAGTTAGTTAGCCAGGCAGCTCCCTGCTAGCAAGGAGGGAGACAGCATGTTTCAACTTGCTCCTTCATCTTTAAAAATCATTTTAGATCCTACTATGTTCTGGGGAAGACAGAGCTTAACAAGACATTGGTAACTGTTTCAGGACATTTTCAACACCCCCATTTCCACGTTAGCATACGGCGCTAGCATGCTAACGTTAGCATACGGCGCTAGCATGCTAACGTTAGCATGCGGCGGCTAACGCACAGCTATTCGTATTTCCAGGATAGAAATGCCCATTAATGCACTAAATCACCAAACTGTTTTTGACAAACTAAAGTGATATCCTTCAGATTCAAAAAAGTCTTCTGCTTCCATTTTAAATGACAGACAGGAGGACAGTAATGATGGGTTTATAGCTTCAGTGTTATTGTAAGATAGCAAAGGAGGTCTTAATTGTGTCATAAAAGTGCGTCCAGAAAATGACTACAGAAATCACTGCACTTCAGCATGTAGCAGGAAAAATGTAAAAAACTATTTCTTTAAGCTACTGACTTGAAAAAAGCATACTAAGTATGTTTATGTGTGTTGTTTACTATATGAAATTCTTGTTTTTTCGATTTTTTCAGATTTGATTACATTTCTCCTTTAACATTTTTACTCATAGCCATTTGCAGCCAAATCTGCCTATTTGTTAGCAATGTGCCTCAATAATCCCCATATTTTAATAAAATCAAAGGAAATAACCACTTCATGTACCTCTAAAATCAAATAACTTTTGGAGTATATCTATGGTAATTCAAAATGATTGTCACAATCAATTCACCTTAGCAAACACAACAATGGCTTCAATTCAGACAGTTTAAAAAAGTGCTACAATTTAATAAGGTAATAGCTGTATTCTTAACACATAAGCTTAATGTGAAAACTTGCAATATTGCATGAGACTGTGCAGTTATTCACAATGTTTGACTGCAACAGCTGCAACTGTCATTCCATTAGTTGATCTTAAGTCTAAGATTCTAGCATAAAATGTCATTACCGGTACATTCTTTCAATGAATGCTCCCTCTTAAATTTTTGGTAGATTTTGTACATAAAGGGATTTTTTTATTTAATTCAGAAAAAGTCTATGGTTCAGGCTTCATGCTGTCTAATGTTAAGTTCCTTTTACCAAGGATGAATTTGGATAATGAAAGTACTTGACATGAGAAATTGTTTTTATCAGGACTTCTGTGGTTACTCAGGACAAAAAATAAAAAGTTTGGTGTAAGCAGTTACTGTGTGTTCATGTAGTTCAATGTGACCACATCTTTTGCATGTTTTTTAACATGTACAATACTTTGTTGTGCACAATATTTAGCATTTGTGCCAGTGTATGTGGGTTTATTCAAGCAGAATGAGCAAATAAATAAATAAAAATAATGCACACATTAAAGCTTTTGAACTGCATCTCCTGCAAACTATCAATTTCAGAAAGCTTCTTTGAGCATTATGTGTGTGTGTGTGTGTGTGTGTGTATGTGTGTGTCGGCTGCCAGCGGTGTAGTGTGGTAGTTTGGTGAATGGTACAGTATATTCCAGTGGATTTATGGTCACACAGATCCGGCACTAATAACAGTGGAGAAATGCAGTCTTGCTAGTACAGTGGGAATGCTAAAGAACACATTTCTGCTTTTGTAGTTTCCTCAGATTTTTTTCTTTCATACGTTCCTGTTCTGGTTTCATACTGTGTTTGCTCATATGCTTTTATTTTGTTATTATCCAAACACTTTGACTTTAGAATATGCATGCACTGACAGATGAGCAAGATAGATGAACAAGAATGATCTGCTCAGATGGCTAAAAAAAATGAATTCCCAATTTTCCATTTAATTGAAAAACGTTGGACAAAACAGATGTGCTGTATCTCCAATTCTAATTCAAGATTGATACATAGGAAGCCACAAGGTTTAGTAGGAGAAATACTACTGGAAGACCATGAACCAAACTAAATATGTTGGAATACAATAAAAAGGTTCATAACAGATAAAACAATTAATTGAGAGAGTTGAAACCCAGTTTTATTTTTATGTACATCACAAACATGTAACTTAACATGAACCACTATCAACTATAGTTTTTATTAAGCTTTTTTAAATTGGTTCATAGAGTTGGGGTTTAATCCCATGCTTTTCCAGTTATAAAACACCCAAGGTAGCCTGACTATTTCTGTTTTATACTGGCTGAAATCACACAAACATTTTCAAGGTCATGAACAAAAAGTTTCGGTTTGTGTGTCTGTGTGACGGAAAAGGGAGGGCAAAGTATTTTAGTCTGTCCAGTATGAGAATTAAACAGTGTCTGTGTACAACCATAACTCAACAGAGTGAAGAAATTGTACAAATATCAATATTTGTTGTCATGCATATAGAAGGCATACGTTATAATGATCTGCCTGAGGAATTGGTTTTTATTCATGTAAAATTTTTAACCAGAATCACCAGATGTACATGAACTACTAACAACCACCAGCAAGCTAAGACAAAAATATAGTGTTTTTTTTATGTGTATTACCAAACGTATAATAAAATATTAGCTTCAGTATAATTTGAATGGTTCGTTAACATGTACTGTAATAGTTTTCCTAACACCTGTTCTGGTGGTTTGGAACTTGGGTAAATGAGTATGATATCTTAGGGAAAGCATGTTGCCAAGACACAGACACAGACAGCAAAGCTCAAGAGATTATTGGCTACAAAAGACATAAGATTTTGCAGCTGGCAGAACAAGCTCCAGCTGCACATAGTGAGGTGGAAATGGTGTGCGGGAAGCAAGCTGGGCTGCTTCCAAAGCTAAGGCTAAAGTAGTGCAAGTCAATGTTTGTTTTTTTTATACCATAATTTTTAGACATGTATGGTGTAGTAATATAGGACAGGGTCAGTTTAATGACTTACCTATTTAGATGTATAAATTGGCAGGGTTTAGACTGACACAAAAATACATCATTAATTAAACGGGTTCTCTCTTTTTCAGCTTAATACCAATAATTCTATACCTTGACCAGATGTAATTCACAGGAAACGTTAAACTTATGTTGGCACAGCAGGACTGGACCATTTATTTAACATAATTGTAAATTACATCACACATTTGTACATGATTGGTTGATTATTTTTCCTATAATTAACTTCAGCACAGATGAAATATAGGAACAACAGAACAGTGAAGGATGATATTTTACTCATTTCTGTAGGTACATTAACTTAGTTTCTGGCTTAGGAAGATAAAGGTTTAGGAGGAGAAAATGGAGGAAGAAAAGTTAAGAGTCAGGGAGTTATCTTGATGTGTTTAACCAGAAGCATGGCAGCTCTCCGGCTGAACTCGGCTACACGTTGGTACCCTTGGCAAAGCATTTGACGACTTGTTACCTCGTGAAGATGGTCAGTCTCCCTCGGTCCAGTTTGGTCAGTTCGTTTACCGTTCTCAGCGTCTCCAGACGTGCGCCTTGACTCGAACCGAAAGTAACGGCAGCTCCTGGTGTTGTTTTCAAGATAAGACGTTCCTTAAAGGAATGTCAATAAAAGAGAGCTTTTTCAGCTGTTGAAGATGACTTATAACTTGGCATGTTATAAGCCTTTAACTGAATGACGTGGTCATTAGCGTGTTGACCAGACGATCATCAGTTCTTTGGGGAACCTCATAGCTCGAGGTCCTCAGCAAACTCTCAGTTCCAGCAAAAGCTTAGAACTTTAAGGAAGGATCTGTGATCAGTGACTTGTTGTTCTTCTCTGATTGGTCCAAACAAACCAGTGGATGAAGGTCACTCGGATAGGAGAAGATCAGTTTTTAGAACAGAGAAGAAGTTATTTAGAATGAAGACAGAGAAACAGATTAGACTGGAGCCAGCTTCATAAAACAACTGATTAAAACTGTGTTCTAACTTCTAACAAAACTGATCGAGTTCAGTCTGACATTAATTCACTTTCAACGTTTGATTCATCATATGAAGAAGTGATCATTATTTTGAAATAACATTGGATTTCCAACTTGAATTAAACAGTTTGAATTAAACAGTCTTTGACTTAACAAACATTGAATTCAATAATGCTTATACAAGTAACACAAGGTTATTCATTAACACAAAAATAGAGGAATAAGAGAGTCTCTTATGACTTATTGTGTTTTGATTCAAAATAATGTAATAAAATAGTGTCAATGTCTTTTTTCTGAGAGTATCAGTGAAAAGGTGTTACTGGGACAGTTCAAGTATCAGAGCGGGCACGGTCATGTCCACTACAATGGTAACGGCTTATTTACCAGGCTGCAAGGAACAAAATATCTAAAGAATCAATTTAATGTATTTTTGATTTTTTTTAGCTAAGTTATCTATCAACACAACACTGGTTTGCCACTTGATTTTAAAGACTTTTATTGTGCCTTAATGATTTTAGGTCTGAGTGTGGCTTACGAGCTAACAACAAATGTGCTGGAAGTGTATGAAAAAACGTAGAAGATTTAAGGAAAAACTCAACATGCATGAAGTTAAAAAAAAAGTTGTTAAAGACTTGCTTCTTTAATGCAAAAACATAAACAAAGAATAGATTACTAAAGACTTTCACATTGCTGTACATGAAAAGATAAGTGATTTATGTGTATAAAATAAAGACAAAAATGTGCTTGCCACAAATATCTTTACTCTGAGCAGCGAGATAATTAATCTGTACACTGACAGTGTGTTGCTTTGCTTTTTCAGGGTGGAAAAGCTGTGTTCATTGTTAGTCATGGGTCTTGGTTTGTTGATACTCGTGACTAATGTACTCGCACAGACACAAATCACGGCTCTAAATTTTGTTATCATCATGAGAAGGCACTTTGTCTTTAATATGTCGATATTCGGTGTCAAGAAGATTCTTTCTGGTGATGTTTTATACCAGTGGTGCCACAATGATTTAAGCTGGGTGAGAATTATTTTTATGTGAAAACTTTGTCAAGGGTTTTCTAGACTAAATTAGAATTAGACACTGCTAAAACACTAAATCACAGCGCAGTTATGCATTATTGTATATATGTTACAAAAATAAATTAATATTATTATTATTATTATTATTATTCTTATTATTATTATTATTATTATTATAATAAATCAACAATTACAGTATTGGAAAATGAACTTTTTTGAAAAAAAATATTAAAAGTATAGATAATATCAGACTGGTTGTGGAAACAGTGTTGGGTTTTTTTCAAATTTTAATGTGAATCCTAAAATGGTTCACCTTTCTCTGTATAATACAAGGTTAGGAAAAATACTGGACCCAGTTCAGAGAGCTAAAACCTTGAACACACAAAAAATAAAAAATAAATAAAAAAAAAACAGTTCTGGAAACCCACATCCACACATTTTCCCAAAATATAATACTCCTGAAACCATGGAAGCAGACACAAAAACATGTTCATACGGTTGTCTACATTCATGGGAGAACCGGATATGGTTCTGACAATAGAGGTGGATTCAGCCAAGGTCAGCAGGATATTGTAGAACATTCTCGCACAGCTGTGCAAAAGTAAGTAAAACTAAGTCTCTGAGCATCTGCCTGAATTGATTTTCTCTGCTAAAAAACAAACAACAACAAACAACAACAACTGAATTTTAATTTACCTGTAATGCAAATTAATACAAAGCTCTCAACAAACTAGCTCAATTTTTACATTATAGATCTTATTTGTCCATATTTCCCTAACAAAGCACTTCACTCTCAGACTGCAGGCTTACTTGTGGATCCTAGAGTTTCCAAAAGCAGAATGGGAGAAAGATATTTCAGTTATCAGGCTCCTCTCTTGTGGAACCAACTTCCAGTAAGGCTGACACGTTGTCCAGTTCTAAGACTGGGCTTAATACTTTCCTTTTTGATAAATCCAATAGTTAGAGTTGGCTTGTTATGCTGCTATATGCTTAGACTACTGTAGGACAAATTGACCTCATTTCTTAAAGTTATTATTATTATTATTATTTTTACAACTGAATAGTTTTCATTTGATATTATTTCTATCTTGTGATTCCCGAGCTGCCATTGTGTATCTGTTCCTTCTTCCGGCTCCTTTCAAAGCCAGCTGGTCGAAGCAGATGGCCGCGTGTCCTGAGCTTGGTTCTGATGGAGGTTTCTTCTTCATGAGGGTTTTTCCTTCCCACTGTTGCCTTCGTGCTTGCTCAAGTTGAGCGATGAAGTTACTTTGTAAACTCAAAGCAGTCTGCTCCTCAGACAAATAATGTTATTTACTTACTTTTGTACGTATATGAATGTTTCTCTTCAGTGCCCTGAGATGACTTCTGTTGTGACTGGGTGCTATAGAAATAAGCTGAATTGAATTGAATACAAATTCTAAAGATATCGGGGGGGAAAAGGGAGCTCACAAACTTACAGCTGATTTCATGTCTGCTTGATTTTTAAAAGTCTTACAGATCACATAATCACAAATAAACAAGATCAGAGAATCAAAGGAAAATGACAAAAACTATTTTTGTTTTCAGACTTGTGATCTACATGATAGGCCATGAAGACAGTTCTTTTAGACAAAGCAATTACTTGTGCTATCCTAACAGTACGAGCGTAAAAAAATGAAACATGAATGAACATACCAGCCATAATTCAAACAGACATTTTGCTCTGCAATCTTTAAAAGTTTATTACAGTAGTTCTGATTCTGTCACTTAAATGTAACTAAAACAGACCAGTTTCTTTGTAAAATATTCACCATCTGAGAGCTTGTCAAGACAGCACAACAAACACGACATTAGAAAGGCAAATGTGAGTGAACTGCTTGGTCTAGCAAGTGTGGCGAAGAGGATTGAGTCATCAGAAGAGAAGTGAATGCGCTCAGCTTCTGCAGAATCTGAGTCGTTTTTAGGGAGTGCAGGAAATGTAGGACTTTGTCAAACTCAGCATAAATCCATGCATCTGTCAAGCTTGAGGAAGCATATTTTTATCAACTAGGGCGGGCTTGGAAGAAACTGCAAAGTGAGCCTTAATTGCAAGCTTGGATAAAGGCATTTGAAGGATTTTAGGGAAACATTCTTTATTACCAACTTCTCATACTGTTCATTAAAGGTCAAATCCTTCTTGGCTGCACTCAACTTTGTGGGCTAGAAAACACATCTAAGGCTGACAACTGACCTCCTCGATGACTTGTGCAGAGTGTATGTGAGCCTTGGACCAAACTACAAACCACACAGTAATAACATACACTTACACTTACAGGCCTTTCTGTGACATTGTGAAGCTTCTTTGTAATTCACAATAAAACAAGGAGTTTCCAACTGCTCTCTGTGAACCCCTAGTCCACTTTTAATGCTGGGTGACCTGTTTTTAGACGTTTTAAATTATTGTCAAATAAAGTTATTTTTCGTTTGATTTACAAATGTCTAAATACACTTAGGAACATTTTTACAGTGACATAAAAGTTCTCTATGATGTTCTCTAAGTTGGCAGGTAACAGGAAGAATGGCGAGGCTCAAACCCTGAATAGAGTAAAAACTCCAATGGGCAGATAAATTCCAGATCTGTAAAACTAAATAATCAATTTTACTTTCTTAGTCAAAACTCCAGTGGGATGTGAAATACATTTGAATGGTTGGTTTTGAGGCATGTATGATCTGTAGTAACTTACTCCTGTTTATTACTGTTGACACTATGTTTTTTCCAAAAAAGAAGACAAACAGAACACAGGCATTCAGATGAAGTTGAGAAGCATATTTTTAAGCCACTTTCGTTCTTTATTCATTTTTTAATCATTAGCTTTTGTTTTCTTTCAATACAGTAGTCCCTCACTACTTTGTGGTTCAAATTTTGTGGACTTGCTCTACCGCAGTTTGTGAATGAACAGTATGTAATATTGTACAAAGAAAGAACCAAAAAATTGTACAGGACACATGATTTTCAACTTTAATATTACTCACGTGATTGGGAAAGTACTGGATACAGTACTGTACAGTAAAAAAATAACAAAAAATAAAATACTTTAGACGGGCGCTGCCATTTTGTAGTTTCTCAGTAAGCCTTCACTGTATTCCTGCTTATAACAACCGCATTTCCCAGAAGGCAACAGGGCCCTGCCCAGAAGCACAGTTTCTTTCTGCTAAAAAACTAGAGGGAAAGTTTTGACCTGATTGGTGTCCAGCGGATGCAGAGAAACCGCACGGAACTCACTGAACCGGACCAGAACTGGAGCAGAACCAGACTTCCAGACTCGTCAGTGAATCTTGAGAGCTGGTAGCCGACCCATATGGACCTCCGAGCAAGGACGTGCACCGTCGTAGGTTCAGCACTGTTTCTGTAGTCCATCTGGACTTTTGCCATCCAGACTTGGATTCAGTCGACCACCTACGGTCCTGTGCCGGCCAACCGAAGGTCTGGCCCACCCCAAAAATGCACTTTGGCACTCAAGAGCTGCACTGAACCGGACCAGAACTGGACCTCCAGAGTCAGCGGTGAACCAGAGAGCTCCTAGTCGGCCCATGCGGACCTCCGAAAGGGGATGCGCTCGTAAGTAAAATTTACTAGCTACATATAAGTACAGTATGTTGTTAAAATTAGTAGGTTTAAGAGTTTTGAACATTGATTGCAGGCTTCGTTGCTGCAGAGTAGGTCTACAGAAAAAACGGAACGGAGTCAGACCAGAACAGAGTCGGACCGGAACTGAGATCCACTCCTGTTTTGCAGAGCTAGTAAGTAAAATTTAGTAGATATACAGTACTGAGGGTATGTTGTTAAAATGATGTAAGTTTGACTTCTCTAAATGGTTTTCAGAATCTGTTGGAATCCTGGCAAAAACCAATGCAGATTTGTTCCTGTCTTTGATTTTATACGTCTACCTTATAATGTTTTGCTAGTTTTTTGATACTTTGTTAAAAGGAGGAATGTGTATATATGTATATATATATATATATATATATATATATATATATATATATATATATATATATATATATATATATATGTATATATATATATATATATATATATATATATAAATATATATATATA
>JBBPBX010029216.1:0-11533 GCA_038048925.1 Garcialebias charrua | reverse complement strand
TATATATATATATATATATATATATATATATATATATATGTATATATATGTATATATATATATATATATATATATATATATATATATATATATATATATATATATATATATATGTATATATATATATATTTTTTTTTCTCTCTCTTTTGTTTTCTATTGTTTATTGTTTGATTGTTTATTGTTTAAGGAAATTCTACCATTGCTGTTCATTGTTCTTTAGTTTTAGCAGGTCGCTTTCGTAAATGAGCCCATGAGGTTCAAAAGATTTACCTGACTAAATAAAGGTTGAATGAATGAATGAAAAAAAGTTTGAGTTTAGAACATTAGCACTTTGAGATTTTCATTAATGAAAAGTGCGTTATAAATTAAATTCATTATTATTATTATTATTATTTATTATTATTTCAAAAGTGTGGGACAAGTTCATAAAGCCTTAAAATGCATATACAGTACAGTGAATACTAAAATAAATATAAAGTTGTTACTTCATGGGGGGAGGGGGTCAGAACCTCTTAACATCCACAATAAATGAGGGACTACTGTCCCATAAAAACATATTTTATCATGATGTGCCAGTTAAATTGCTGTGATGGCAAAAAAGCTTAAAAGAGTGCTGTTTTTTTGTTTTTTATTTTTATAAATTATATTTCCTTCTGAGAGCTACATGAAAGTCATTGAAGAGGTTATTTTGGGCACCCTGTATGGGTTTTCTCCACATACTCAGGCTTTCTTCCACACCTCAAGCGCATGCATGTTAGGTGAATTAGTAACTGATACTGTATTTGCAAATGGTATATGGTTTAAGACATTTATGTAGAACTATTTCCAGTCCAGAAACATGCACGTTTTGGCTGCCGCAGGCCCAGGCCTCCCTTGAAAAAGACACCCGCTTTGGATGTTATCAACCATAAAATGGCCTATATCAATTATTATCATCCCCATACGTACCTGTACTAGGAGGTTTAAAAGTATGTTGTCACCGTTACAAGCGATTACAGCAGGCTCCATCTTTTGCTACGTGTTAAAGTTTAGAGTAAAGCCTCTGGCGTTAGGTTTAGGGTCTTGGTTAGGTTTAGGCACAAGGGTAAGGGGGTTGGGTTTAGGGTTGGTCCTCTGGGTCAGGTTCAAGGTTAGGTTTAGGAAAACGGTTACATAAGCTGAAAAAAAAACAAAAAAACAGCTACACTTCCGGGTTTACGGAAACACGCTGCCTACTCACAGTGATAATAACACTGATACAGTAACATTCTTTTAAACATGCTAGGAGGTAGATTGGACAATTTCGCCGCTACATATGGGGATGCGCCCATAAAATGGAGTGACAACATAATAGGGTAAATAAAAGAAATATTACGTTTTTAAATTTATTCAACCTTTATTTATACAGGTTAGTCTCATTGAGCCTTGAGGACTCATTTACAAAAGAGACCAGCTTTACATAATACACAAACAAACAAACAATAATAAATGAAGTGTTTTTCATTAGTTCAAAAGAGTTATAGTATTTTATCCCTGAACAAAGCAGGGGCATTAGTGAATTTTCCAGATAAATTGAAGTGCATCTTGAAGTTTTACATTTGTTCCTATTTGATTATGTGCAAAGATAAGTCCATTTAAAACATTCACTTATTTAATTCCTACGTCCAAAAAAAAATTTGTGGACCCAAATTGGCTGTGAAGGATTTAAATAGTGAATGTTTGTAGTTTTTGAGATGAGCATTCTTCTAGACTGGAAGCGAACAGTGAATGTGTGTAGGCCAAACCTAAATGTTTTTGGAGCAAGATATTCAAGTGGGTAGGAGTTACATTGTGTATAAAAACAGAGGTAGGTTTCTCTTTTTGCTTGTCCGAGGCAGCACAGAGCAACAAATACTGGCAAGTGGCAAGAGGGGAGCCAGCAGGTGGCCAATACATCAAATGATAGACTTGGACACAAAAGATTAATCTTTGGCCCAAGGGACACCACAATCATTTGAGGAAACTATACTTTAAAGCAAAATAAAAACTAAAAAGCATAGTTTCTTTAAGTAACAGGGATGGTCATTTTACATTATATATTTGTATATGTATGTAAAATGGTGGTGGCAATCTTGGATTTTGATGTGGCAACCCAATTTTTGAAAGGAACATTTCTTATGCCTATACATACGGTACTGTATATATAGCCACACACTAAAATGGAAGTTGGTAACTCACTTATTTTCAAGTTATACTCACAACATAAGTACAAGTATATAAGTGTCATGTGTTGTCATCATTGTATACGATGGTGAAATGCATGGATGGACTAACGGAGGGTGTTTCTAATTCCCCCTCTTCACTTTGTTACAGAAGAAAATTATATTTCTCAATCAGGATGTATTTTTGACTCATGAGAGAAAGTTGTCTTGGCAGAGCACAAAACATGGCCAAACCATAAAGGTAGCCTGCCATCTGGAACATGGTTTACTATAGTTTTATTATTTAGTTTTGTAGGTTTTTAATTCCCTTAAACTGGTGTTTTATTTTTTAGAAGTTTAAAACATTTTATGTTACTCCACAGCAAAACATTTACTGAAGAGTTGATTAAACCATTTGATATTTAAACAAGTGATGCCTTATTCTTTTCAGTGGCTTTCCCAGAAATCTAATTTGTTTATCTCATAAAACAATTAGACATGTGTTAGTTTTTCTTCTAGTAGAATGTCATGCATTACTGTCATTTCCTGATTAAAAACATTTGACTGTAACTTACTGTACTATTCCAAAACTTTCTCCCAAACATGAGCATGGTTGGATTATTTCCTTCAGCTGAAATATGACCAAAACAAAGGCTGTACATAGTATATTTACTTTTCATTTAAATTTAAAATATGCACACATTACCATTCTGCACAACAATTCACAGACTTTAAAGAAACACCGTTCCAAGTCACAAAATCGTCTGTTTAAAAAAAGCCTCTAGCAAAGAAAAAAGGTGCGAATCATATAAACTCTTCTATAAAATAATATGAAATAAATGAGAAAACACTGTTCTAATGTCAGAATTTTAAACTTTTATGTTATTTAATCATGCATTATAGAAGAACATAGCATTAGTACCTTTGTGGCTGTAAATTAATGGATATATTTAGGTTGAAAGTTCAGGCAAAACTACATGGAAACTGTTTAAGTTAACTCAAACCTACACAATGTTTTATCACACCACCCACCACAACAATTGACACCCACAAAGTAAGATTGTGTCTAAGTGTGCATGTACGTGACAACAGCACAGCGCCCTGTTGATTTAGTTCCCCTCTGCTTGGGGAGAAAATCTGTTGTCGTCTTCTAAAATACACACATCCACCCACAAGCACAGAATGCACTCACTAGGAAATAAAAAAGTTGCAGTGTGGCTTCTGTTGCTTGATAATTGTTTTTAGGCGAACATAATTTTGCTAGCTGAGACAGCTAACCCATAACCATGAATCAATGAAATGGTAATGGAGCCATGGGGGTGGGTGGGGGAGCAAACATTCAATGTATTGTGATAACTTGCAAAGGGAGCTTATTTCCTCCTTCTAACATGGTCTTTCTTTCTTTTCTTTCTTTCTTTTTGCACACTCTGCAATATATTTCCATCATTTTTACCGGTTATAAATATTTTCTAAATCTAAAAAATAAATAAAAATAATAATAAATAAATAAATAAATAAAGTCCTACACAGAGGCAAGTACCGGTAAGCTACGGTAATAGAAATACTTTGCCACAGGTTCACCATCATAACAATTAGTTTTTCCCGTTCCCACAGAATGTCAGTCAGGTAAACAAACACTATTTTTAAATTATGAAATGCATCTGTTTAAATGAGAAGAACTCATTAGGTGCAGGGAAAATGGTCACACGTGTGAATTATTTCTCCACTTTTTCTTATTTTTGTTTTCCAACTTGCAAATGTCAATCTGCAATCAGCAAATAAACAAATTAACAGTTTTTTTAATGTTTTTAACAGTTTTTTAAAGTCTTCTTTTTAAACAATAAACATCTCTTATTTGCATATGGCAGCATGAGTGAAGGCCTAATAAATAGATTACTGTATCATGTTTGTGACCAATCAGAAAATCTATGGAAATGCAATAATAAAGAACTCAGGTCATCAAATCCTAAATCAATCAAAGACATACATTATTTGGACCTCCATTTGTTAAATGTCTATATATTTTTTACTGTAATTTCCATCCATTTCCTTCTTCTGGCCAGTTTAGAAAGCAAAAGACCTATGAGGGAAACTCCGGCATCTTTCTCCCCAGTGATACCATCCAGCTCCTCCTGAAGAAGGCGTGTCCATCCCAAAGGGTATATATAATCTATTCAGCAAGTTCTGGGTCTGCCCCAGGCTCTCCTGGTGTCACGTGCCCAAAACTCCTTTAAATAAAGGTGATCGAGAAGATGTCATTTCCATCTCCCTTTAGAGGTTTTCCAGGTATACCCCACTGAGTGGAGACCCCCGGGCAGACCCAGAACTCGCTGGAGGGGTTATATATCCTCTCTGAACTTGAAACACCTTGGGTTCCCTCAGGAGGAGCTGACAAGCGTTGCTGGGAAAATGGATGTCAGTGTTTCTCTCATGTTGCCTCTGCAACCAAACCATGGAAAGGCGGTAGAAAATGGAGGGATGGATGCAAATACTTACATGATCCTTTCTGTTATTATGGTGAAATATAACTCCTGAGTCAGAAATCAATAGCACCTGATTTGCTTTTGCTTTGAGTTCATTTGTCACAATTGAAATATGAGTTATTCATCTATTAACCTCCTAAGACCCGGGCTCTTATATGTGGATGCCAGGTCCTAGGAGGTTAATAAAATGTCACAAGCCGTGTTTCCATCAAGGTTTCTAGATGCGCATTTTGAAGCATCGCATCAGAAAAGCTGAATGGAAATGGCAAAATTCGAGTTAACTTCCTCTAATTCGCTCAAAAGTTGATACGCTCGCTTGAGGTGGTTTTTGGGGGTTTCGAAACAGAGCTGATGCGCAAAACGACAGATGGAAACAGATTTGCCGACTCAGTTCTGCCGTAGCGAACATTCACGTCACGTGACTGATCAGCTGTTTCCGCTCCGGACAACATGTAACATCGCTAAAACTAGTTGGCATGACAGAATAAATACAACTTGCCCGATAGCAACACATACCTGAAATATTCTCTCCATTTTGCCGAGATGTGTGGCCGGGTTCTGTTTTCAACCGCTACTTCCTGTTTACTGTAGACATGCGTAACGCTAACGTCTGACGTAATGACGCTGACGTAATGCCGCTTTGCGTGGCCTGGTTGATGCGCTTCAAGCCAGTTAATGGAAACACTTCTGATACGCATTAATTTGTATTTACATTTTTGCGAGATTAAAAAAAATTAGCTCAAAATTCGAAATGAAAATAGATGGAAACACGGTTACATTTGGGACTGAAATTAAACCATATTAATGAACAGGCTGTATCACAAATAACCTAAATACCCTCAACAATAAATGGAAACAAGTCAAGTTTGATTACATTTTTGATAAAAAAATATGATGACAGTCATATCACAAAAAAGTCTAGATCCTTAGAATGCCAATTTTCAATGAACTACGGTATGCCTTTAGTGTTTCCCAGCTTGTGAGTCCCCACGAGAAGCACAATCATCTCTACAAACACAACTTCTTAATTGCCAAACTGACATTACTTGCCTGTTTAACACAGTAACTGATAAATAATGAGCATTAGATAAGGCCCAGTGTAAAATCACCCCGCCATTCTACAGAGGCGTCACCTCAGTAAGACTCTATAAACACTAAAACTGATAACACTAAACTTCACTTTTAAACTAAGAAAGTCTCATTAATAACAAATAGTGCATGTTAGGGCTGGACAATCAATCAAACTAAATGATTAATCAACATTATGACTTTGTAATGAGCCCAGTTCTACTCATGTGATAAATTATTATTTTTTCACCGAGGCAGTGGGTTTAATTTGAATATCCTCAAGCTGCTTTAACTTTCTTTGAAACCTCAAAACTAGAGCTCATATTGCTGGTATGTTAGCAGCATTTATTAGTATTTTTATATGCACACGCCCTCTGTGTAATGTGGTTGCTATGCAACCTCATTTTGAAATCACAGAGTGCCGATACCTTTTTTTTTTTTACATTTAACCACGCAATAAAGATGATTGACACTCTATGGAATAGAAAAGAAACGTCTGACTTGAGGTGCTGGTTAAACCGTTTTATACTCCAGTTAACGTGCCAATTAGTTACAGAGGATTAATCAAAGCCCCAGTAACTAAATTTGGTTTCTCAGAGGGAATCACTTTTCTTCTCGGTTTTTAAAAGCCTAAAATTCAAATCATTCTCCTAACATGATGAGTTATTTTTCTCCCTTTTAACACTATTTTATTATTTTGGAATAAAATCTTAGCAACACCGAACATACACTTGCACTTGATTAGCTTCATAATGACACCTAATACCAGAGTGGAGGTAATTTTCCCCACACATTACCATAACATTATTACTTTACCACAGGAGAGGTTTTCAGGTTTGACTCAGGCGGTCTCCATTGTGGATCCGTGTGGATGTGATTATGATTCTGTGATTTGAAAAACAGTACCTGCGGGATGACAAGTGACTCAAACCTCTATTTATCTCTTCTGTGTTTCATCCTTAGTGAAAATTGGATCATAGCGTGATCAGCTCAATACCCACAGGAGCCATTTATGCCAAAGAGCACCTTGTGACTGACAGCTAAAGGGCCTTGATCACTCGACTGATGCAGTAAAAGCAGTGATCACTCTGACGGGCTGACGTGGAATAAAAAATATACTCAGCATACACCCAGAAAAGAAATGGCTGTGTGAGCACTTGAGCACAGACTAAAACATCAAACTGGCAACAGACAAACGGAGGAAGATATGTTCAAATGAGAAAACAGAACTTGCTCGACATCGAAAAATAATTCTATTTATAAAAGTTTCATTTTTTTTGCTGGCTTTTATGAGCATATTTGCACATCTAAATAAATTTGTAAGGGGTTGTGTGCTACATACCCTGTGTGGGTCAGTTTCATGCCATCGACGTCTCTGGTCCATTTCTTCGTAAGGCGGAACCATTCCTTCTCGCCTCGCTTGCTGATACTCTCTCTTTAACTGCTGGATCCTGTCCACACTACCACACAAACACACACACAGGCAGGGAAATGCAGACACATATAAATAAATTAATAAAATGAAATGTAAAAGCTTTTAGATCAGCCTAAAATATTCTAGAATTAAAAAAATAACTTTATTCAGAATACAGACTACAGAAAAAAAGTACCATAATTTCTGGACTATAAGCTGCTACTTTTTTCACACACTTTGAACCCCGCGGCTTATACAATATACTAAGTTATGGATTTTTTTTTTTTGGACGAGCTAATGAGCTTCATGCCACCAAAACATTTAGCTTCATCACATAGCTGCCCAACACACATCTCTATTGGGGGGGTGGGTCCTCGTGACTCAATGAGACTACCTGTATAAATAAAGGTAAACAAAAAAAATTCTGACCAATGAAATTACTGAACAGGTCACGGTGGAGCAATGAAACTCGGTTTCATTGGTCCAATGTGGGGAGGGTGGAAAACAAAGTCCCTCCCCCACCTCATTCTCTCCTCCCCTTCCCATTTTCAAGTACTGTATTTGCAGCCAATCAAAATAAGTGTGAATCGTAATTCAAATCAAATTGCGAATTTGCCTCGAGACAAAGTGACGTTGATAACGTTCAACCAAAGAGACGGAGCACGTGTGTGATGACGATTTTCTGAGGCTGTTCAATTGTGACACTGAAGAAGACAAATTTAGTGGTTTCAGTGTGTACGAGGAGAATTAAGATGAAATTACTTTTCCTGGTAGGCTTCTGTATTATCTTTTATTTTTAACCAGCACTTTTCAGGAAAAAAACAAAACAAAAAAAACAACAACAACAAAAAAAAACATTTACTGTACATATTTGTGTACGTTACTGGTACATATTTAGTTATTGTTTTTTTTTAATCGTTTCATATTGCAAAATGGATACCTGTGGCTTATACCCCAGTGCGGCCTTTATTAAGTACAATTTTTTTTCTTTTTAAATTTAGTGGGCACAGTTTATATTCAGGTGCACTCAATATTCTGGAAATTACAGTACTTTATCTCCTGTTGATACAGTTGTTAACTGGTTTCATACGGCTACATAATTTGACAAAGATCCAGTTAAATGCTCTAAGGGCCAGCGTGTAACACAATAAACAAATTAATTAAAATAAAATAAAAATGCATTCGGAGACATCACCATTAGACATGTCCTTTTGATGAAGTCGGGAACACAAGCCATTATATAATCAAAAACGTGTTGTTTGTTAATTTCTAAAATCAACTTCAATAGCTCGACTGCAAAGAGAGACCTGTCTGCATGTGTGCACGTCAACAAACACAAAACACACCAACACCAATCCCTTGATCACCCTCACTGCCTACATCCATATCTGTTTTTCTTTTGTTGTTGTCTCCCTCTTCTCTTGCATTGAGGAAGAAAACAAAATCATCAATCATTTCATGAATATTCTCTCTGTCAACACAGGAAATATGCAGCATATCAACACTGAACTCTGGGCACCCTTGTGAGTCATGCACATGCACACGTAACTGCTCTCCCACACATAATGGAAATGCAGAAAGTCATATCCACATACTGTATGAGGGCATATGCAACATTAGAAATGCAGTTTGCATTTTTTAACCCAGTTGGAGCACTGGCAAGAAATACACTGGTGAAAAGCCAGGTGATTTATGAAAAGTCAGTATAACAACACAAGCACACACAAAAACACACACACAAAGGCCCTAAGACATTCTGTGAGCTCAGCTACACCCTCAGATGGGTCATGATTATTGCTCTGCACTCCTAACAACACCTAAACAAAAATAACACAAATAACATCATTTAAATGCTTAAAATTGTAACCAAAACCATTTTAGGCCTGCAGCAGGTAAAACAAGTTTATATTTATGATATACCCTTCAAGATTTTTCAAGATACTGTACCATGCTTCTGCCAAAATATCATCATCATAAAATTACCATTTTTATGCTGACATTTGCAAGATGTTTTTATGTTTTATTTAGTACATTTGTCCAAAACTGGAGTCATTTTCAAAAACTGCACTCAAAGAATGGTATATATAAAGGATGGCTCCATTACAATGACACAGTATCTAGTTTTATGGGATGCGTGTGTTCATGTGAGCGTGCTCACCCTTTTTAGCCTGAAAGTAAAAAAAGGAGCTGTGTCATCAGTAACAAACATCACTGTGAAAGAATACATTAGTAGTAAAAGTGAAATCAGATGGTAAATATATTGAAATGATTGAACAAAACACGTTTCTACTCTTGAGTTCATTAAAACATAAAAGCAACCAGTTGTTGGTAATAAATATTTGATCTTACACAGTCTACTTTGTTTAGGCTTTACCCACAGATTAATGTTTTTAAAGGTCCACCGACATGATTTTTTTTACTCTTCATAAAATTGCTCAAAATATATATATTTTATCATTTAAATATGTTCCTTTATGCAAACAAAATGATAAATCACTTTAATTTTGCTTTAAAAGTGATTTTGAACTTCAAGCCGTGTTTAATCATGGGAAATCTGATTACACCCGAACGCACCATCTGTGATGTCACACCGGGCAGAGCTCTGGGCTTGTCACAGTGCGCAGGTATGAGCAGCTCGACATGAAGGTAAGTCTGATACAGCATCAGACCTAAATTAGATCCTGTTGTTTCTTGTTCCATCACCCAAACTATTTTCTGCTTCCCAAAATGAAGACAAATAGCTCAAATCTTCACATAGATTGCTAAATTCGTCGGGTTTTAAATGGTCCGCTATTAAAGAGACCAGAGCCCTCTGCCCAGTGTTACATCACAGATGGTGCGTTCGTGTGTAATTGGATTTCCCATGATTAAACACGGCTTGAAGTTCAAAATCACTTTTAAAGCAAAATTAAAGTGATTTAGCATTTTGTTTGCAAAAATGAACATATTTAAATGATAAAAGATATATATTTTGAGCAATTTTATGAAAATTAAAAAATCATGTCAGTGCGTCTTTAAAGTCTCATAGCAGATTTTTTAAATCTACCATAGACCTTGTCGCTTCTTGTCTAAGCTTAGTAGTCAGCAACCCTAAGAAGATGCTTCCTCTAAAACCCAAGCGTGAATACAGGTACATGTTTTACACGTCTGCACCTATTCTCCTTGTACTGTTATATATATTTTAATCACTACCAGATACGCCAAATTACTTTTGAAATACATTCAGGTAAAACATCGATTTTAAAACTCTTTAACCCAGGAATACCCAACTACAATTTCAAGTGCTCAATGTAGTATACAAAAACACAAAAGGTTTAAAGGCCACAGGCAATAATTTGTCCTTTTTTTCCCCATCAGCCACAACTTCATCAAGGGCACCAAGCATACAGCCTCTCACAGTTTCAGCTTCAGAAAATAAACAAATACATAAACAAACAAATAAATAAATAAGCTGTTTGTTTAATAACCAAGCTACCTGCAGTGATACAATGATAGTACACGGACGGACAGATGGACGGATGGATGGACAGACAGACAGACAGACAGAAAGATAGGTGGGTGGACGATAGATGGATGGACGGACGAACAGACGGACAGATAGATAAATACACAAATGCTTTACTTTTTTCTTTTTGTGATTATTTTGGAAAACTTACAAAAATATGTAAGTTTGTACTTGTGTTATTTTTTTTCCTCTTCATTCTCAACAATCCTTTTGTGGCATAGTTAACATTGTTTGACTACTTGTTTCTGTTCCTCTGCAAAGTGAATACAACTTTATTTTCAGTCCATTCACTCTGAAAAAGCTTAATTTCTTAAACCTACTCGCCACTTCTTTTAGCTTTTAAAGAAACTACTTGTAGTGTGCTTAACTAACGTGACTTTTACTGGCGTCATTTATCCAAAGTGTAACATTACTGACTTTTGCACAGGTGAAATGAGTCAATCACCCAACTGCTTACATTTTTGCTAATGGAAATGACAGATGCAAATTTCCACTGTCTTGATGTTTATAGGCTCATGGTATAGACCTATAAGATCAAACTACATTTTAGCAAGGAAATCTAACTGATGCAATATCTAAAGGCCAAAAAAATCAATTTTCACACACTGTGTTTTTGATGTGTCGCAATGGATAAAAATCAGAATTATGATACCCACTTCTTAAACCTAAGTAGCCGTTTGCCCCTTATTCTACTTTATTGAAGGAGCACCCAGAAGTGCAGGGTGGTAAAATGACCAAAGCATATATTTTCCCACTCTCACACAAACAGAAACACACAAACAGCATTTGTTATAATTTAAGACCTTACATAAAAGTGAGAGGGTAGACCTAATAAGACATAGATGTGATAAACAGACGTTAACACACATACAAAGACTTCCGGGACCACTGACTGCAGACTTAA
>JBBPBX010029215.1:0-36024 GCA_038048925.1 Garcialebias charrua | reverse complement strand
TGTCACTTCCCTCATCAGAACCACAGAAAATCAACAGATTTACATCAAAGAATATTGTTGAGTACTATTCTTTTTGTTGATGCAATCTTACCTGCTGTGATGTGAAAGTCTGGGTTACTAGTGGTTCAACAGGAAGAGCCTCAGGTGATGGACTGGAGACCTGGAAACCTGAAAACACAAACAAAATAAAATAAAAGAATAATATATTTAACAGATATTTTAAAAGGGACTAATTTTTTAAACTATAAATTAATGTTGAATAATTATTAGAAACATTAAATAATATATTACCATTTCAGTGCTGTGTAAACTATTTACATGTAGAATTCCTTCTGACTCTCAACTATCAGCTGCTGTGTCCTCACATGTGCTGCACTTCCTGAAGTGAAAAGTCTCCAAAAACCAGCAGGAGCTGAAAAAAAATTATAACCTGCTGTTTACTGGAAATAACTTTGGCTTCTCTGAAGACAAACCGCTAAAATATAAAGTTTTAAATGGCTAAATTGGACGGATCGCGTTTGTATCTACCATTGTAAACAAGGAGCGCAGTTGACGCGAGTCTGGGAGTGACGTCATAATCGCGCGACGGGGAAACCCCGTATTTATCGTGTGAAAAAAAAGGCGCTAATTTTAAACTGTTTTTGAGAGGAATTTTCATTCATTTCACATTGTTTTAGCAAAAACGATCAGAGGTCAATCTTAATATATATATATATATGTTGTGCCATTTTATGGAAAGTTAAAAGATGATGTCAGGGGAGCTTTATGGAACAGCAGTAGTTCCAGTGGCCAATGTTGGTCTTTTATGTTTTCTAAATAACTATAAATGCGCATCTGGTAACTACTGTTCCATTACATTGCCACACTGTACCGTAATCAGAATAGTCAAATACTGTATTGTAATTATTTATTTATTTTTTTCATTTTCAGGTACTGTGCATGAGCCCATGGTGTCATCATGCTGCAATAGTATTGTTGGTTGCAGGTTCTGCGTTGAACAGTGGCAGGACAGCTCTGACTTTTGCCCAAAATGTCGAGGTGATGGTTTTACGGACAACACGCAAAGGCTCGTTGGTCTTTCTGACACATTTTCTGCACTGGAAAACATACTGTAGTATTAGGTAATCTTAAGGTATTTTGCACTGTTCTGCACTTGTTCTTGTTCATATTTTACTTATAAAATAGTAAATATTGTATTTTTCTAATGCTGATATTTTAAACTGAGTAATGTTAGGAGTATTTTTTGTTTTACTTTTTTTTCCTCTCTAAATTTAAATGTACACATTTGTGTGTTTTTGGTTTGGCAATGAAATATATTTCTATCAGTATTACATTACACCCATTATGTTCCATTATTTGTATTCACTTAATTCTGCCTTATAATGTGAAATGTGACACTAGGCAGAACGTTTTTCTCTCGGGCTTTGTTTTCACTAGGGAACAGTTACACGCCTGCACATACACAGACATAACATTTGATGTTTACATTGAAGCTGATAGTTTGTTGACAGAAAGGAGGGTCACGTGGTAGTGTAGGTGGTTCCAGGGCGGTCCTGAAGCAGTCCAAGGCGGTTCCAGGTTCCAGGAGGCGGTGACGACATCCGGGGTTTTATAACCGTGGCCCTGCCTTTGAAGATGTGTGTGTGGACTGTGCTTGGTGTGAGGTCTGTTGTTGCTGTAAGGTTTATTCTTATATGTACAATAAACCTGCATAAAATTTGCACATTCGTTTCAGAGCTTCCTTCAACCTTTTGAATTCGCAACAATTTGGTGACCACCGACGCTGAGAGGTTTGCAGTTTCGTCTGAAACGAGAGATGATTTGGAGGGTTTCCCCCCCCCACCGCCGACAGAGACGAGCACGCGCGCAGTCAACAACCGGTGATTCACAGAGGTGAGCAGGACTCCTCTTACACAAAACGTCTGCGTTTGGACACACTAAATTATTTGTTGACTGAGGGCTGTTTGTCTCCAGGTGGGCCAGTGGTTTATAATGTTAGCAGCTAAAAGTAAAAAAAACGTGAACTACTGTTGGTATTTCATTTGAATGTGCATTTTTTTGCGGGTTTCGTACATATAAGTAAAGAGAAAAGCACATAAGGTCCATACACGCGCAGGGAAATTTACGAGTGCCTTAAGTTTGCCCTTCCCCCACATCCCCGTTCTATGAGCTCCAGCCTGTCGGCTAGGAGACACTTTTCCTTTGGACTCCGGGAAACTGTGTGGTCGAGGCTTGATTGTGAACTCCGGGCATCTGTCGCCGTCGAGTCACAGGGCTTTCATCCGACACACGGTTTTGCCGTTCAGAGTGGATTGCCACTCCGGGTTCACAGGTCGCTGTGCATGTGATTAAAGTTCACATCCGGGACTGTGATCGCTGTTAAGAGTCACATTTTTCCTCCCCTCCCCGTTAAAGTCGATTACCGTATTTTCCACTGTATAGGTCGCACCTTTTTTTTTTAAGATAACTTTCTTATCTTTTTATTATTTTTTGCTTTCTTTTCTCTCTTTATTCGAGGCTTGCGACCTGTACTCCGGAAAGTGCTGTACGCAAACAAAGGCAACAGGGAAAGATTATTTATTTTCATATATTGTTTTGTGGGTTGTTGGATGCAGAGGGCTGGCTGGAGCCTGCACATGCAGCTGTCACACGGCCGGTCTCCCCCACTGATTTGCTGCGGTTCCTGCAGATGGGGCTCCCCTCCTCCCTTCCCCCCCCCTCCTCCCCCCCGCCGCAGATGGCCTCTGGAGGTTCTGGTCCAGAGCTGCTGTTTCTTCCGTTGGTTTTGTTCGGTTCTGCTGTTGAAGAGACTCCGGGTGCAGTTGTTGGTTGGTTGACGGTTGACAGTTTGCCCTTTAGACAGATTTTTTATTTTTATTTTTATTCTCATTTATTGTGTTTGTGAGTGTAAAAGCCAGGGAGACAGGAACCTGGTCTGGGGATGTGCCCGAAGCAGTTTCGCAGATGCAAGCTGCTGGCTGGACCTCAGATTTATGGCTTCTAACAAGATAACACTCTCCTGTTGGTGCCTGACATGAAGGCAAGGAGACATCTCCTCCCCTCCTCCCTCACCCCCTCCCCTACGTGCCTGTGAACCTGCATGGCACAGAGGCCTCTTTCATCCATAAATCTGAGTGAGTTGTCACTTGGTTCTGGTTTTGGACCTGCTAGGGAGGTCCGGCTCAAGGGGTTCCGGCTGATAACGGGGAGTTTTACAACTTAATCAGCTCAGGCTGGGACTGTAAAAGTTACTTTAGTGCTGCTATGGAGGACACTCCAGAGTAAAAGACTTAGTTAGTTTGTCAGATTTTTATTTTTTGTTGCTGTGACTTTTGTTTTAAACACGCTGACCTATGCAGTACTGTATTTTTTGCAGATATGTGCTTTTCACTCTCAGTGTTAAAGGCACATTTCTGATTTTTATAGGTGAGGTTCCCGTGAACATGTTGCCTAAAGGAGTACATGCAGGGTTAATCTCACGCCATTAATTGTTACGTTTCCAGTTCTCATCACTTCAGCCTGGTGGGGTGCAGGTCATGTTTAATGACATATGAACAAGGCCTGTGTAATTGTGGGTTGGAGTACTTTGGTGGTTTATTTTTATTTTATTGTTTTTTTTTATATGTGTATTTTTTTTTTCTTGGAGGACTGCAGCTTGTTTGTTCTGCAGGAGCGTTCTGCCTTGGCCTTCTGACCTGCTCGACAGAGTCTGGAAGGGAGTCTTCACACAGCTGACATACTGCAGGGGGTGACTTTATTTAGGTGTTTTCTGAGGATTTCAGCTTGACATCTGATCAGTGAACGTTGCAGGTGTTCCATGACGACGTTTGGTTAGCAGTTAATTATTTCTACAGTACTTGGTGGTGGATTTCACTTATACACAGATGCATATGCCTAGGTACACTATACCATAGCATTGAGAGGATTGTATCTCGACTCTGGCTTTGGATCGACATTTTAGGACAGATCACATGTTCCTTTGTCATTGAAACCAGGTTTGCTAACCACCGTGACTCTGCTGAAAACTCCTGATGGCGCCTGCACTGGAATAAACTGAACTGCCATAATGCGTTGTGTTCGGCTGAGCTGCACGCTGACACCACCTGCACTGAACTGAAAATGCACTGAACTGCCGACATGCATCATGTTCAGCTAAAGCCGCAAGCTGTCATGACTCGTGCCTGAACTGTTACATGGAGTTTTATGGTTTGCACCAGTTTCACCTCAAGTCTATGAACTGTGGTCTGCACCCACTGCTGAACTCTTGACATCTCCTATGGGGGCTGGAGAACTCATGACAAGTGAAAGTCAAGCTGGAAACGTCACTACCAAACTTTGCAGCCTGGCTGATGTGTCAGCTGACCATGTGATCTTCAGGTGGTGATTCATAACTTCAGTTTAATGATCAATACTATCTTTGCTATGGTAAAATCTCACACACACACATGTACACGCTTTTCATTGTGACACACAGAACTGATCTCACTGACACGTGACCTGCACAGCCACACTTCTCATGGATTGTTGGATTACCATACACATTTTTGTTTTATCCTTCATGTACTCGCGTTAGAGCAGTACAGTTTGGTTCTATTTTCTCCATCATGTTCGGTATGGGCACCTGTTGCGTTCCTTTTTGGATGTGTGTTTGTCTTTTTCTTTTCTTTTTCCTCACCTTTTGACAGGCATAGGTAGAGAGTTTGCTGGCATGATGCAGAGAAGGAAGGTAAATGTTTTCTTTGTCCTGGAGACCGAGTGGAAGGGCAGCAAGACTCACGGTGTTGGAGCAGGATTAAAGCTCTCTTACTTTGGTGTGGATAGCGGAGGAGATGGAGTAGAGGTTGTGTTGAAGGAGGTGTTGACATAGGATGTAGTGGTGGTGTAACGTGTCAAATGGGGTGATGTGTCTTATGGTTGAAGTATTAAGTCTGATGCTACTGGTTGGGTTCGGATGTTTTGAGTTTTTATTTTTTCTTTCTGGTAGTATTTCCACCTGCAGTACAGATGACGTTTGTGTTATGAGCTTCCATTATTTTCTTTGTAACAGGATGTTTTTTGTTTACCTCCTGTTTCAAAAAGGGGATGACGAATAACAAACATACTGTATAGTTAAACACACCATTTCAAATAACTAATTAGATCAACGTTTTAACTCTTCATACAGTGATGAGAGCTGGAAACAGTTATACATTTGATAAAGTTATAAAAGATCATTTTAATAAGTGCCTAAAAACAGGTTGGATCTGAATGTTTGGGGTAATTTATACAGATTTAGTGCTGACTTTTTCTTATTTTTCATTTACAGGTCAAATCTGGACTGCTGATGATCTGTCAGCCCTGTGACAGAACGTGTAAGATAAAATTGTGAATAATTTATATTTGAAAAGGGGAAATGCACTTTACAATGTTTCCACAGCTGTGATGGACAAGCAGAGGAACCTTACCATAACTGGGTTTACATTCCTCCCCTTTTCAGCAGATTAATTAATGTTGAATGAATGCTTAATGTTGCAGTGTAACCAATGAAGGGAAAATCTATTTCCCTGCACCATTTTTTTATTTATCTTACAGGTTAACAGGTGGAACATGCAGCAGAGCAGAACTAATCACATTAACTAACAAACTAACCAACTAATCACTAATATATGCCAAGATTTTCTCATTATTTGTTGAAACCTCTCAATTGTTGTTTACACCGTATGTTGAAAGGATACATATGGTTATTCTTATGCCTGTGAAGTATGACTGTGAGTTTGATCCAGGAGGTCCAGAAAGGATTGAAGGTTGTTGAGATGAATGAGTCAGACAGAATGTGAATGTTACAGACAGATTAATGTGACTATATATATATGTTTGTGCTTGGTGAATGTGCGTACAATAGTTGTGTGTTGATAGATTTTTGAGAAAGGTGTACAGGGTTTTCACTATTTTTCTATAGATATAATTTAGTTTTATCAATTTTAATTCTTAGATTTGAACGATAATTAGAAATGTTTTAGAGGATACATTTTAGCTGCACCTTGTTAAGAAGTATCAGAGTAAGCCTAGCGGTGAATTTTACTGATAGGAAATGTTTGTGGTAGAACATTCTGGTACAGAGAATAATATATATATATATATATATATATATATATATATATATATATATATATATATATATATATATATATATATATATATATAATATATATATATATATATATATAGGAAATGGATGTGAATAAGATAATTGAGTTTGACAGGTTATGGAAGGATTTTTGTGTTTTCTGTTCGGATCAGATTAATCATAGATTAAGTGTTAGTTTTTGAATGTGGTCTTAGCCCTTATCACAGACATCTCTGAATAAGAGCAGTTGAGCTTTTCTCAGATATTGGATTAGTAAGAGAGTAGTGTAGGCTTTTCTCCTCACAGGTGTCTATGATGAAGAAGATGAAGAGGCCTGACAACAGTTCATATTCTTTGCTAAGGTTAACACATACCAGAAATGGAGCAGAGTATATGCAATGTTTTGAAGTTTGTTAAGAGTTGATAAATCAATTTTGGGTAATTTAAGGGTTTTTGAGAAAGTATTGGATTTATAAGGTCTGATTAAAGTCCAGTTGTTTTTTATTGAACGCCTTTTTAAAGGTATTGAATTTAACTTCATTATTCCTGCATATACCCTGTAGAGGCGTGTATGTTGATAGGAGGGACAGTCCGCTCGGTTCTTTCTTGTTTTTATTTTTATTTGTTCGTCTTTGCATCTATTTTTGTCTTGTTTGTTTTTGTCTGTTTTATTTTTTGTTTGTTTGTTCTGGTCTTATTCTGTTTAGTTTTTATTACCATTTATATTATTGCTTATTTTATATGAGGGTTTTATATTCTGGGTGGGTAACTTAGATGTAATATTGCTGTGGGTGGGAATGTTAGAGATTTCCAATGTGTATCAAGTTTTTAATTGCATTCTCACATAGAACATATAGGATTTTGTTGACATGATGTTTGTCATGTCAAAAGGGGAATTGAAATATATTTCTATCAGTATTGCATTACACCCATTATGTTCCATTATTTGTATTCACTTAATTCTGCCTTATAATGTGAAATGTGACACTAGGCAGAACGTTTTTCTCTCGGGCTTTGTTTTCACTAGGGAACAGTTACACGCCTGCACATACACAGACATAACACTGGATGATTGACATACAGAGCTGATAGTTTGTTGACAGAAAGGAGGGTCACGTGGTAGTGTAGGTGGTTCCAGGGCGGTCCTGAAGCAGTCCAAGGAGGTTCCAGGGTCCAAGGAGGCGGTGACGACATCCGGGGTTTTATAACCGTGGCCCTGCCTTTGAAGATGTGTGTGTGGACTTGTGCTCGGTGAGAGGTCTGTTGTTGCTGTAAGGTTTATTCTTATATGTACAATAAACCTACATAAAATTTGCACATTCGTTTCAGAGCTTCCTTCAACCTTTTGAATTCGCAACACTCTACACTAGAGATCATGTTTTAAGAGATCCGCTTTGAATTTCCAGTATCCTGCATGTCTTAAATTCTCAGGAACAGGAGTAATTAGTAAATTAATGCTGCAATGATCTGTAAGGGGAGTTTTAGACATATCACAATCTGATGTTAGTTTGAGGATATCAGCCGTTCCTAACCAGAAATCTATTCTAGATCTGCTTGAAGCATCTGATTTGAACCAAGAAAATTGTTTTTGGTTATCATGTTTCTCTCTCCATGAGTAAATAAGTCCTAAGTTGCTACAGAAATCAGACAGAATACGGTTTGTACGGGAGTTTTCATATTTGTTTGGGTGTCTGTCAAGTCCTTCATCCATACCCATATTCTAGTCCCCACCTATTAATACAAAGTTTGTCGGGAATCTTTGTTTAAGTTATTTAACATTTACTTCAATAGTTGTAAGAAGCTCCTTATTTTTTGAAGCGTTGCAGTAGCCATAAATGTTACCTAGGATTATTGGTGCATCCTCGATGTGTAATGGAGAGAGACCAGCAATGGCCATCACTGTCATTTTTTGTAAATATTATTTTCCCTGGGAAGTTATTCATTAATATAGCCACACCAGCTGATTTGGATGTGCCATGTGAATAAGTAATCTGATCTCCCCATTGGTTTGACCAAAATTTTTCATCGGAGTCTGTCGAATGAGTTTCTTGAAGAAGAATACAGTGTGGGTTGGGTTCTTGTTTTTACAGTACAGAAATATCACCTTCCTTTTGACATTCTCTCTGAGGCCTCTTACATTTAAAAACATAAACGTAAGATTGGTTTTTAAAAACATAAAATAAAAAAATAAAAAGAGTAACTACACAAACCTTAAAATTTGAGGTTTAGTTAAAGTAGAATGAACTGAAGGCAAGCCCCTAAAAAGTCAAATAATGCCCTTTTTTGTTATGACATTCAAAAGAGAAAGAACACTCTTGCATCTGCAAAAAAACACTGAACTTAAGCCAAATCCACTCCTTTTTCATTCAGGTAGGAACAATAAGAAACACAGGAGTGCATGTAAGAAGACCTGTTCTAAAAAAAAAAGCTTAATTGAGAATAATATGTAGACTCAGAAAAGAGACGAGGCTTTGATCACCTTGCCGTCGATCACTGCGACATGACCTCTGTAAAAGGCCACCTTGCCCTGAGATCTGGCTTTTGTAATCATAGGCCACAGTTCTTCTCTTGCCAGCCGGTCTTCCTTTATAAAATCTTGAGCAAAACAAGGCCTTGTACTTTACACACCGTCGAATCCTTCGTCACTTTCCAAACTGTGTCTCGATGGCGCCTCCTAGTGAACTGTAGGATGACCTGATGGGATCGTCCCTCTTCTTTTCTTCCAACTCGGTGGATCGTGTCAATCACATCCAGTGTGGCCACCAGGTGTACGATCATTAACGTATTTGTACGACAATTTTGCCCTCTGTACAATGTACGATCAATAATCCCGAAAAAGGCCACAAATACGTTAATTTGACCATTCCGTGATTGTGTAGTTGTAATCGGTTGCCATCAGCCAGTCGCAACTGTCTGTCAGAGTTTTTTTGTGAACCCTGAAGGCATCTTGAAATTCCAGCCAATCGTGCTTTTCTAAATGTGCATGCGTTTGCCTCAGAACAACGGCCATGATTGGCTGAATAGTCCGCCGCGCCTGCCCCATGACTTAGAAATAAGAAGCAGAGCCGTGTGACACCGGTCTGGAAGAAGTGATGAAAATGAGTGAACATTTATGTAAAGTTGAATGTTAAATGATAATAAATAAATATATTAAGAAAATATGGCAGGAAAACTGGGACATTACAGATACAGGACAGGGGCTGCCGGCCAATAGAGGGCGCTAGGGCGCCACCCCACTGGAACTTTTAGTGGCTAGGGAATCGGACTTGGGATCCGAAGGACCCAGGTTCGAACCCCGGCCACGGCACACCTTGGGGTGTCTATGAGTGCACATCTATTTTCCCCAGCTCCCCGAGCGCTGACTACGGCTGCTCACTGCACCACCTGGTGGTGGTTGGGTTAAATGCAGAGACCAATTTCATCTGTCAAGTATGGGAAACATACACAGATGACAAAAATGTGACATTTATTTTTATTTATTATTTTACATTGAAGACTTTAAAAAAATTATAATAAAAATGAAATAATAAAATAAAAATATTTCAAAATATATGCATATATGTTTTTAGTTGTGTAGGATAAATATTTTATGAGTAATGATGAGTTATATTGTTTGTTTCAAAAACGTTTTGTGATTGGTGACGTATTTCCTGTTTTGGTGCGCTCTGATCTTATCCATAGACTCTCGTTATAAGTGGCGCATGCGCAGTTATTCCACAACGTTACAAAACAATGGGAAGATGCTGGGCACAGTTTTCACCACCTGAACAGTCCAACGTGAGCTCTACCTACCGATCGCGTGTTTCCGGCCTTTATTTATTTATTTTAAAAAATAATAATAATTTGGGTCTGGAAAATTAGCCATGCACTCAAGTAGGCTTGTTCAGGTAAGTTTTAAATAATTGAAAGCCCTTTATCTAATGTCTATTTGCATTTCTGACTGATATGCCTATCAAATTTTAGATGGCTGTTTGTGATAAAAGTCTTCAGCTGACTGTTTATTCTAAAAGTGGAAACTGGTGAGTTTTTTTTTTCTTTGTTTGTTTATGGAGTTAGGTTGCCAGCGCAGGTTATTGTACAGTATTGGACTCTGATGGCTACATTTATTTTAATTTGCTTGTAAAAAATGATCAAACATTAATAATTGTATATACTAAATGTCACTTGTGGTGTTTTACTATTTCTTAACACTGTATTGATCTGGAGAATGAAAACAAAGCCTTTTGCAAGTAGAAATGCAGAAATGTTTTAATCTCACTTATTTTCCTTTCTATAATTTATATATAATTTATTTATTTATTTATATTTTTGTTTGTTCTTTGTTGTTTTAGTGAGTCAGATTGGCTCTTCTCATCCTGAGCATTTAAATGTTCTGTTGACCTTGTATTAATCTGCATTTGATTAAAAAAACTGTTTGAACTTGGGAATTATTTTTTCATTTTCGGGTGGACATTTCACAGGCCGCCACTGATACAGGAAGACATTTACACAACATTCATAAAAAGGTAGGATATTACGATATGATATACAAGCAAAGCAGGAAGAAACAGGAACTTATTAGAATAGGACAGACAGGCCTTAATAAATCTCTTAAAATAATTGGAGAGCATGCAACAGGACTATGTGACATGTGCACCAGCAATTTCCCTGAAACGGTTCAACATGTCTTTATGGAATGTCCAGAGTATGAAACAGAAATAATGCATTTCCAAAAATAAATAAATAAAATGAATACATTTACAATTAGGGATGTTTTTAGTAGTGATATCAGTAAAGTTAAAGATCAAGTTATTATTTTCTTGAAAAATACAAACTTAATAGAGAGAATTTAGTTGAGTTATTAAATTAATTTTACAGAATTTATTTTTTTTCTGTTTATCTCCTGTCCACACTCCAGCTCAATAGGTGGTGGTAATGCACCTAACAGTTGGTCTGCCAACCGCCATAAAACAAAACAAGAAGTGGGTGGGGCTCATTAGTTGCCACCAGACATTAATACGTATTATTGTCTATGGTTCCCACCCGTACTGACGCCACAAAGCTGTGAGTGCCTGTTAGACGCTATTCAACAATAGAGTGACTATAGTGCATACTTGTTATTTTGGTTATGACGGGTGCACGATAATTTCCCTCAAAATACGATAATTTTATGTCTCTAGTACGATAATCCTACATTTCTCACCTGGCAACACTGCCCGGAAGTGATTATTCTCGAAGCAACTTTTTTTGAACAGCGTTATTTGTTTTACTGTATGTATTCGCCATTTAAAGGCAATTCCAAATGTTTTTTTGTGCGCGTGTCTCNCACATGCTGTGCTTGAAACGTTCACTGTCAGTCAGCCATTTGTCCTAGAACCTGGTCACGTGTTGCAGTCAAAGTCAAGTACTCTTGGCTGCAGACTGTAGCACGGACCGGTGTCAGTCCCGGAAGTGGTGCTATTGCATTCCGGAAATGAAGGGGGCGCTATTTTCATGATCGCTGCAGTCATAGAATATAATAAACACTATGTACACTATGTGTATATATCTATGGCTGCAGTCTGCAGACGGCTGTGTCAGTCCCGGAAGTGGTGCTATTGCATTCTGGAAATGAAGGGGGCGCTGTTTTCATGATCGCTGTAGCCTGGCATTTTTACCTTCTTAAAGGGGACCACACATTCAAAATTCACTTTTTAATGTTTTTTTTACTCAACTTTGGGTATTTACTTCATAAAAAAACAGTCCTAAGGCCAAAAAAATGCACCCAGTGGTTTATTTACTCTAAGTAGATTTATTTGTCTGTGATAAAAACGGTTTGTTTTTTAAATAAACTGGAAGTCAATCTCGCTTGTGACGTAATATGCGAGCTAGGACAACCCAGAGCCATATAAAGTGAGAGTTGCGACACTTCCATAGAGTTCCGTTGTAAGAATGGAATGCGGAAGTCACGTGGGTCATGGAGGGGGCGATTTGTTCCATGGCTCTGGTTACAGTCTGACTCTGCCTGCAGTAGCGCTCCGTCGCCGCCAGAGGGCGCAGCTCCACAAGGTTTCCATAGCCGTTGTTTGGAACGATTGACCGCCTGTCGGCGACATCAAAGAGTGTCAGAACTCTCTATATATATGGCTCTGGTTGAGCCTAACCAGGGGTTGCTAGGTGAGGGGCTGGATTCAGGTTGGGGTGGGTTGTCCCAGAGCCATATAAAGTGAGAGATCTGACACTGTTTGATGTCGCCGACAGGCGGTCAATCGTTCCAAACAACGGCTATGGAAACCTTGTGGAGCTGCGCCCTCTGGTGGCGACGGAGCGCTACTGCAGGCAGAGTCAGACTGTAACCAGAGCCATGGAACGAATCGCCCCCTCCATGACCCACGTGACTTCCGCATTCCATTCTTACAACGGAACTCTATGGAAGTGTCGCAACTCTCACTTTATATGGCTCTGGGCTCAACCCACTTCTGTATTAAACACATGACTGTTGTTTTTCATGATTTCATCTCATCTTTTGTTTATATGTTCTTAATTTCATGTGTACAGCACTTTGTTGCAGCTGTGTTTTTTTAAATGGCTTTATAAATAAAGTATAATTGTTATTTTTATGTTTTAGTTCAATTTTTAGTGTATTTGCGATCGCTCCCAACGCGCAGCCGGCAAAAATTAAACGAGCGGACTCCCGGCATAGGGACCGGCGGCAACGGGACACTGCTTCTGGCGGATGGAGCGGAGCTTCAATTGTACAGCCTCGTTGCAGCGAGGACCTTCTCCTTACGGATTAATTTACGGGAGACACTTGGTGAACTTTGTGTTGTCTTGACTGGAACAGCGATAACTCCCAAAATCTCCGCGTGCAACGAGCGGAGCTGGCGAACACCGGAAGAGGAACAAGCTAACATTAGCTTCGGATTCGGGTGGTCTCATGCTAAAAGGAGCAGCTCATGGCGGCGCGCTCAGACGGGTTTCGGTAAGTTATCTTAAGCTAACACTAACAGTAAGTCAAATGAGTAATAAAAAAAGAGCTAATTTTAAAACAACAACACATTACAGATACTGGCTGTTACAGAGGGCGTAAACAGATCGTTGAAGGGCGTGGACTTCAGAACTTCTATCAGAAACCGGTCGTTCAAAACGAAAGTTAAAACTGGCAGAATTAAAAAGGGTATAATTGATTATCTAAGAATTATTTTGTGCATTAAATTGAAGGAATAGGGTCTAGATAGCACACAGAAATACCATAAAAATTTAAAAAATGCATCTGAGGTCCCCTTTAAAACTTTTTTCATTTATATTGCTGTCCCCTACGGTTCAACATAACGGTATGTGAAACTACACTTACACTATAATTTATTTATTTATTCTATTTATTTATTTACATTCTTAACAGTTTTATAGTGGGTTTTTTTATCATTAAATGTTAATCTTTTTTTTTATATTATATGTTTTTGTACACCAACATTTCTGGAAAGTCTTTTTTATTTTATTTTAAATAAACTACAAGCTGCCATCATAGGTGGGTGTAGTACCCTCTACTTCAATATATTTTTAGTATACACTGTATAAGTCAACAAACTAATGTTAGAAGAAACCTAACATAAACAACATTTATCTGCGTGTCATGTTTATTTATGGGTTAAAATAGGTTCTTCATTCAGTAAAGTTACTCGCATTAGGTTGCATATCAACAAAATCTACTAAAAAAAGTATTAACATATGGCAAAATAGTATATATATATATATATATATATATATATATATATATATATATATATATATATATATATATATATATATATATATATATATATATATATATATATATATATGTGTGTCAAAAGTTACAGAGTAAATGGGGAAATCTAATTAATTAGTTAATACTTCCCTTTGGTTGTTTGAGCAATATTACTTTCACAATTTTAATTAACTGTTTGCTGTATAAATTTATTACCTGGAAGCCATTGTGACTCATAAAATTACTTGTTGAATCGTGCAAAACTGGAAGAATAATGTTAAAGAACATAAAGTGATTCATTTCAGACATGCCTTTTTTTAAACAAATCATTTGTATATTTCCTGATGTGTTATTACATTTTTGTTGTATGTTTGTAGCTATTACATTACACTGTGTCCTTGCTCTATTTTGAGTGGGAATGAACCATTTCTTGTTTAAACATATCTGTAGTTTATATAGATGTTATTTTAAATTTTATTCATTTCTTTTTGTTACTGCAGAATTCCATATCTTCAGCTGTGGCCTACCCTGTACAGACACACTTTCATTGCCCATACTGTTTGTTAACCATTGACAGAAGGGACAGGTTTCTGAATCATTTGGTGAAACACACTATGACTGTCAACATGGTGTCCAGCTGGGCATCAGCACAGACTCCTGTCCATCCACCAGATGCCAACTTGCAGGGAACACAGCCACCTGTCCATCCAGCAGCCACCAACTTGCAGGGAACACATGTTCAGTTACAAACATACAATAAATACAAAAATTAAAGGTATGCTCAGCGACGGTGGAGACCGAGTGGAGGTGATGGAAAACTCAGGTGAGGAGCAGTTGTTCACATCAAGCCGGACTTTATGAAGGGTAATTAGAGGAGACCGACACCAGAGGCGCATGATGAGCTGATTGGCTGAACTGAAGACTGTTACAATTTACACACAGGCTTAATTTATGTATCCGGTGACTATTTAAAAATGTTTTCATATAGAATCAAATTTATTCATCCACAGTGAACCATTCTTGCAACGTCTACTGCCGGGATCCGACTGCTGAAGATCATTTCTTGACAAACGTTCTAAAAACTACTTTCTCTCTCTGAGTGTTAATTAATCCCTTTGGGTTTTGAAACAATTGGATATTTGAGTGCAGTTTATGAAGTTTCCAATGACACATTATGGTAAACAACAATAATATTTGGGCTCACCTGCAACCAAGCATATTATAGTTTTTGGAATGCAGCCCTGGCAAACCCACTACAGTATAGGGATAAGCGTGTGTGTATGATAATTAATGGATGGATAAATGTGTTCCTAATGTAATGTATTTGTCTTTAAAATATTAATTTCCATTAAAAAAATTGTAATAGGGATAAGTGTGCATGTATGATAATTAATGGATGGATAGTGTTCCTAATGTACATTTGTACATTATTTTATCAACTGAAGTTATTGAAGTTCCATGATTTGGTAGACTATAATATTTTATCAGTTATGTATAGGGCTCCAAATAATGCATTACCTTTAAATATCCAAATGCATTTTGTTAAAAGACAAAGTTGTTATAATCTTAAGGGGACAGAGATGTTTGTAAAACCACAATTCAGAACTAGTTTGAAGGGACGTTCTACCTCAATCCAGGGAATTAGATTATGGAATGGCTTGGAGAATGTAGTTAAAAATGCCAAGTCAATGTTTACATTTAAGAAAATGATCAAAACGAATGTGTTAAAAAATATATATATGAAATAGCGTAATGTGTATTGTATTAGTTAGAAAATTAGAAAGAGTTAGTCATTTTGTACTGTTGGTTGAAGATTATTATTGTTTAATCTGACTGTTGGAAAAAAGGGGCAGATATAATAAGATTTATTCTTCTTTCTGCTACCTTTCATTTTTTTTTTTATATATTTTGTACATTATCATTTATGGGATTGTCTTGTATTTGTAAAAAAAATGAACAAATTTAATAAACATAAACATTTGTCTTTAAAATATTAATTTCCATTAAAAAAATGGTAATAGCACCACTAGCGCCTTTAAAATATTAACTTCCATTATTTTTTTTAGAATAGCGCCACTAGTGCCTTTAAAATGTAAAAAAAATGAACAAATTTAATAAACATAAACATTTGTCTTTAAAATATTAATTTCCATTAAAAAATGGTAATAGCACCACTAGCGCCTTTAAAATATTAACTTCCATTATTTTTTTTTAGAATAGCGCCACTAGTGCCTTTAAAGGCACGGTCTGCAGTTTCTGTACAGCCCTGAAACTTAGGAAATTTTCGAGCAGAAACCCTTCTCCCTCCTCCCCCTTGCACTCTGGCTGACCTGCAACTCCGCCTCCTTAGCTCCTCCTCCACAGCTTGGCCTGTCTCGTGAACGCGCATGCATTGTAAACACAGTTCTAAGATGGCGTCGGCGCAGTCACCCGATCGACTATTTCCTTCTCAAATCTTTGCGTATTTGTAATAAAGTATCGTAAATTATGTATAACCCTTTCAATAAGTTATGTTATAATACTTTGCTGCAGTGTGTGACATTTTATCTGTGTTACGCATCTAGTTTAGAAACATTCTCGATGGTCTTCAGACGAGGAATTTACACCCAGAGACCTACGGTCCGAAGAGGAAGCCAGCTACGTGCTGGAGACACTCAGCTCCTGAGAAGTCAAACCTGGGTTGATGCACTACAGCTGGACTTGTTCATATTCTGGTTTTGTTACATAATGAGATTCGATGCTCACAGGGGGAGTTGATGAAAACAAACAGTTCTCATAGTCACCCTGTTTTCATGCAAACATTTAAATTGATGATTCTTCATGAACATGCAGTGAAATAATTTTCTATTTGAAAGAACACAGCGACAAAATCTTTTTTATTTATTTATTTAGACAATACACAAAAAACCTAAATAAATATGTGACAAGGATCATCAAACCGTTACATAACGCAGACTTAAATAACCATAAATAAAGCACTGAGCATCCACCCTGATGTTAAATACTCTGTTGTGTACTTAGTTTGATTTAAATAACTTTTTAATAAAACTGGACAGAAATTAAACAGAACTTAATTAACTCCAAATTCTTCCTAACCTGCAGCCTTCAGGGCAACAGAACAGCAAGCAGGGCCCAGGTGACTGATCTGGTCTTCACTTAAGTGGGTCAGGTCAATAAATATGTGGAGCTTCTCCAGATTGTCAGCTTGTCCAAACATCTAAAGTCCATAGAGAACCACCTGATCTCCACTCTTTCATTTGTGTATATATATAATATATATATATAGTTATAAATATAGGTATCTATATGTATATATACTATATATATATATAGTTATAAATATAGGTATCTATATAAAAAAATAACTATATTTATAACTACAGTATATATACTATATATATACTGTATATCTATATATGTATATATATATATCTATATATCTATGTATATATATCTATATATATATATATATATATATATATATATATATATATATGATGTAGAATGATGAACAGAAATTCTACCATTGCTGTTCATCATTCTTTAGTTAGTAGCAGGTCACTTTTGTAAATGAGCCCTCGAGGCTCAATGAGATTTACCTGACTAAATAAAGGTTGAATGAATGAATGACTATATATATATATATACAGTATATATAAATAAAAAAATTAAGGTTCATTGATAAACTTCATCAACTCGTTTAAAAGTTCTTTTCTTTTAATTGAGGATTTTTGGGATTGAAATTGCCCCAAGGCCACACCCTGCCACAGATCTTTGGAGGACACCCCACGTGGAGATGGTCTTCATCTGGTCTCCATGGGTCAGTCCTCAGTGCTGGTTGATCACCTTCGGTCTCACGCAGGTGCAACCCACTGAGATGAGTTTGGACTCCAGGCGGTAGTGGTAGCTGTGCCTGGCCCTGGCGTCTTGACTCGCCTCAGAACCAGCACCTGATGCAGAATGGGACGGGACTCCAGGCCCCCGTCCTCCAGTCCTTGGTGGTCCAGGCAGGTTTTGAGCAAACAGTGAGCCTGCGACAGCGCATGAGGGAACATGTTGTCATCCCTGGAGATGCTGAGGACAGAGAGGAGACAAAAACTGTTAACAGGACTCTGAGCTTCATGAAGGACAACACACTGAGGAGCTGAAGCCTCACTTGTAGGTCCACGGTGAGATGGAGTCGCTGGCCAAAGAACTGACTTTTAGGCTGGGAACTAAATTGTTTGGGTCCAAACGCAGAGGGACCGTTTCTTCTGCTAAACCTTCAAAGGACTTCCTGTGTGGCTTTGCTGCTGTCTGTGGGACCACCACCACCATCATCATCAACAGGACAGCGCTGACAACCTGAGGAAGAAGAACATTCATTCATTCAACCTTTATTTATACAGGCTAGCCTCGTTGAGCCACGGGGACTCATTTACAAGAGAGACCTGTCTCACTCACACCTAGGGTCAATTTAGAGTTACCAATCAGTCTAACATGCATGTTTTTGGTCTGTGTATGTTATACATGAACACAGAATTTTAATTAAGTCATCTTTTTAAAAATTCTTAAATTTATAAAGTTGTACATTTTCTGTGACGTGGTTAGAAAAATAAAATAATAAAAAAAATAAGCTTCAAAGATATTTATTGTCAATATTGTGCATCTGTATTATTCTAATTTTATGTCCACTAAAATTGCAGCACAGAAAAGCCATAACAATAAAGAAATACATTATATAAAAACTGGAGCGTGAGATTGATAGGCGGATAGGTGCAGCGTCCGCAGTGAAGCGGGCGCTGTACCGGTCTGTCGTGGTGAAGAGAGAGCTGAGTCAAAAGGCAAAGCTCTCAATTTACCGATCGATCTACGTTCCCACCCTCATCTATGGTCATGAGCTTTGGGTTATGACCGAAAGAACAAGATCTCGGATACAAGCGGCTGAAATGAGTTTTCTCCGCAGGGTGGCTGGACTCTCCCTTAGAGATAGGGTGAGAAGCTCAGTCATCCGGGAGGGACTCGGAGTAGAGCCGCTGCTTCTCCACATCGAGAGGAGCCAGTTGAGGTGGCTCGGGCATCTGGTTAGGATGCCTCCTGGACGCCTCCCTGGTGAGGTGTTCCGGGCATGTCCCACCGGGAGGAGACCCAGAGGAAGACCCAGGACACGCTGGAGGGACTATGTTTCTCGGCTGGCCAGGGAACGCCTTGGGATTCCCCCAGAGGAGCTGCTCCAAGTGGCTGGGGAGAGGGAAGACTGGGCCTCCCTACTTAGGCTGCTACCCCCGCGACCCGACCCCGGATAAGAGGAAGAAAATGGATGGATGGATGGATGGATTATATAAAAACAACTATTAAACTTTGGTTTTTGTTTCTGCCTACCGTAATATCTGGTGGAAATACATTTCATAAACAATATTAGACATACAACCTTACCATCTACATTTTAAAATTGTGTAATAATATTATGATCACAGTTATATTAGTTGCAGTGCAAACCATAAAATAATCTTGACATAAATACAGTTTCCCCTTACTTACCTTGTTTCCAAAACCTGAATGGGAGTCTCCCCAAATTCACTTCTGAGACCTTCCCCAAAGTCATCATCTCTGCATAAAAACATATAATGTAGTTCAAACAATAATCAGATATTCTTTTCAACACATTTATCACACAATGACAAATTTATCTAACATATCAAAGCATGTAGGATGATTTAAAAAATAGCATCAAACAGCCATCTTCCATCCTGTTCTGCTGCTAGAAGTAAAATTTGAACTTTTTATGCTCTCCTTTCATCCTGCTTCACTGCATGCTCATGTCCGCAGCAAACTCGTCCACCCCACCGCAAGTTTTACAGATTTTATTCCAAAAATTAATAATTTTTGAGGCCCTTTATACAGGTAAACGTCCAAAGAGGTTGAGATGTATGCATCAACAACATATATTGTGTAGTACAACTAACAGACTTTTAGATTATGAACACCAAATGATCTGCAGACAATATGCTAATTGCTAGTTGTTGTGATCATGCCTCTCTTACACAGACAGCGCAGTTACAGTACTTTCATCATATCTGCATGCTGATCCACAATACAATAAGTTAGGATAACTAAATGTACGTATCAAAACAATACTGAGGTTGAATGAGTTAGCTGCTGCCATTAGCATCACGTCAGCTGTAGGCCGGAAAACGGTTTTAGCCTGTTGTAGATAATATCATGGCATTTGCGCTATCACATGAGTCAAGCAAAGACACTTACTTTTCAAGCAGGAAAGTTGCTAACTCTGCATCGCTTTGCAATCCTTTGATCACTCGAAGCTCTCGCCACCTCCGCCATCTTGAAACAGCTACTGTTTGAGACGGGAGCGTGCCCAGCTGCTGCGCCTGCGCGCTGCCGCTGGGAGAGGCGGGGGGAGGGCGGGGGAAGCTCGTTCATGAAAATAACTCTGTTTTTATTGGCTGGTCAAAAACGGCCCGCTCTGGTTTTTATAAATGCTATTTTAACCACCGGGAGACGCCAGAGGAATATAGTATTTCTCAAAGATTACCTGTTTAACATCACTCTGACAAAAAATAGTGACTGAGAGAAGAAATATGTTTATAAAAAAAGCTACATACTGCAACTTTAAAATATTAATTTCCATTCATTTTGTTGTTGTTGCGTGTTTTAATAGCGCCACTAGTGCCCCCTTAATAGCGCCACTAGCGCCCCCTTCATTTCCGGAGTGCAATAACCACTTCCGGGACTGACACCGCCGTCATCTGCAAGCTGCAGCGAGGTGTACTTGACTTTTTTTGAACAGCGTTATTTGTTTTACTGTATGTATTCGCCATTTAAAGGCAAATGTTTTTTTTGTGCGCGTGTAATGATCACTGTGAATATTTTTATTTTGTTCAGCAACAAAAGTCGTGAATGTTAGGTTAGCAGCATGCTAGCTGGAAGCTAGCAGCTAAGTCATGACATGCTCCTTAAGTTAACACGACATTGTCTCTCACGTTGATGGTATTTTTGTTGCATGTCTATGTTATTATTATTAGTGACATTAATTTTCATTTACCTTTGTTCAGGCTTTGATTAACTTAACGGGTCTTCACTGAAGAACTTGTACAAAATACGACAACAAACGGAGGCTGTCTCTTCATTGGACATGACATGGAGTCTCACGTTGATGGTATTTATGCTGCGACTATGTTATTATTATGAGTAACATTATTTTACATTCACCTTGGGGCGGCTGTGGCTGAGTGGTTAGAGATTTGTCCTCCAATGCAAGAGTTGTGGGCTCAAATCCACCAGCAGTCACATGCTGAAGTGTACTGCGGTAAAGTGAGCCTCCACTCGGCTACGTGAGCCCTCACTGGCGAGTTTGTGCTCGTCCCTAGGCAAGACACCGAAACCGTAATTTCCTCCGATGTGTGTCCCATCAGTGTATGAATGCAGTAAAGCACTGAGTATTGTTTGTATGGAGACATAGAGTGCTGTATGAATGGGTAAAGAGGTTAAAAAAAGCCACATTTTTGCTGCGTTCCAGTTGCCTCGGAGGACGAAGCTGAAGTTAGCTTCCGATTCCAGCTTCCGATTCGGCAAATGACTAAAGGGACATTACAACTAATTTTTCAGTACCTTGAGCGGGTTTAATCTGCTCTAGCTCAAAAACTACAACACCTAGACTCTTCAAACCAGGACTATATTAATCTAGACTAATAGAAGAATATATAAAACTAAGTTTGAGCTTTGTGAAACGTTTTTCTGATTTGTGAAACTTGGCCAAAGTTAGTTTTTCATCATTTTTAGTCTACTGTACCATATTTGACCCGGTCTAGCTCAGAAACCACAAGACCTAGACTCTTCAAACCAGGACTATATTAATCTAGACTAATAGAAGAATATATAAAACTAAGTTTGAGCTTTGTGAAACGTTTTTCTGATTTGTGAAACTTGGCCAAAGTTAGTTTTTCATCATTTTTAGTCTACTGTACCATATTTGACCCGGTCTAGCTCAGAAACCACAAGACCTAGACTCTTCAAACCAGGACTATATTAATCTAGACTAATAGAAGAATATATAAAACTAAGTTTGAGCTTTGTGAAACGTTTTTCTGATTTGTGAAACTTGGCCAAAGTTAGTTTTTCATCATTTTTAGTCTACTGTACCATATTTGACCCGGTCTAGCTCAGAAACCACAAGACCTAGACTCTTCAAACCAGGACTATATTAATCTAGACTAATAGAAGAATATATAAAACTAAGTTTGAGCTTTGTGAAACCTTTTTCTGATTTGTGAAACTTGGCCAAAGTTAGTTTTTCATCATTTTTAGTCTACTGTACCATATTTGACCCGGTCTAGCTCAAAAACTACAACACCTAGACTCTTCAAACCAGGACTATATTAATCTACACTAATAGAAGAATATATAAAACTAAGTTTGAGCTTTGTGAAACTTGGCCAAAGTTAGTTTTTCATCATTTTTAGGCTACNATCTTTTGCAGTGCGCCTCATCTGTTGGAGCGCTGTTTTCATTTTGATGCGTGTTTCAACTTTTGGAACGCTGTTGTTTTCATTTTGATGCGTGTTTCAACTTTTGGAACGCTGTTGTTTTCATTTTGATGCGTGTTTCAACTTTTGGAACGCTGTTGTTTTCATTTTGATGCGTGTTTCAACTTTTGGAACGCTGTTTTCTTTTTGCAGCGTGCTGTTCTGTTTTTGCTGCGCGTTTGCACCCCTCGGCCACCGTACATAATGGACCCAGATGTCCTCTGCGTCCAGACCTACAACACCTGGACATCCAGGAGCGTGGACGAGGAGGTGGTGGAGTCTGAAGACATTAGTTTGACCCATTGTCTTAATATACAGTATACTGCATATAATATATACTGTGTGTGTCTGTGTGTTTTATCATCAATTCACAGAAATGTCTTCACCTGAAGAGTGGACCCAGGTGGAGGAGAACAAACCTTGATATTGTTAAACAACAGATGGAGACATCTTCAGGATCTGTAGAACATCAGGACTGATGCTGCAGAAAGCTACGTTTGTGCATCAAGACATCAAAATATGCAGAAATACTACAACTGGCCAGAGCATTGAGATGAAAATGAATCAATGAATTTAATATTTTTTCTGACTGTTCAAATGAACATATTGTTTGAAAAAAAAGGATAACAATGAACCAAGTGTTTCTGTAGTTATGTGTAAATAAAGTTACAGTAGTACACTATATTATCTGTTAGTGTTGAGTTATTCTTTGTGAGAATATTTGTGTATCTGTTTTAATTTCATTCGTTCATCTACAACTCACAGCTCATACTTTAGTAAAAACAAAATTGGTGAATGTTGAAAAAAACATTTTATTAAAATAAAACCATCCCATATTATCAAATAAATGAAAACCTCTGGGGAAACATTAATATGAACAGATTATCAAAAAAAATTGAGTTTAAAAAATATCAGCAAGTGGTGTTTGACTTCATCAGCTCTGTAAAAATGACTCCAACACCTCCTCGTCCACCCTCCTGTCCAGGTGTTGTAGGTCTGGACGCAGGGGACATCTGTCTAGTTTCTCCTCATCTTGCTGCTTGTACACTTCTTCAGACTCCACCACCTCCTCGTCCACGCTCCTGGATGTCCAGGTGTTGTAGGTCTGGACGCAGGGGACATCTGTCTAGTTTCTCCTCATCCTGCTGCTTGTACACTTCTTCAGACTACACCACCTCCTCGTGCACGCTCCTGGATGTCCAGGTGTTGTAGGTCTGGACGCAGGGGACATCTGGGTCCATTATGGGCTGAATGCTGCATCCACTTTGTCACTTCCCTCATCAGAACCACAGAAAATCAACAGATTTACATCAAAGAATATTGTTGAGTACTATTCTTTTTGTTGATGCAATCTTACCTGCTGTGATGTGAAAGTCTGGGTTGTACTAGTGGTTCAGGAAGAGCCTCAGGTGATGGACTGGAGACCTGGAAACCTGAAAACACAAACAAAATAAAATAAAAGAATAATATATTTAACAGATATTTTAAAAGGGACTAATTTTTTAAACTATAAATTAATGTTGAATAATTATTAGAAACATTAAATAATATATTACCATTTCAGTGCTGTGTAAACTATTTACATGTAGAATTCCTTCTGACTCTCAACTATCAGCTGCTGTGTCCTCACAGAGCTGCTGCACTTCCTGAAGTGAAAAGTCTCCAAAAACCAGCAGGAGCTGAAAAAAAATTATAACCTGCTGTTTACTGGAACTAACTTTGGCTTCTCTGAAGACAAACCGCTAGAATATAAAGTTTTAAATGGCTAAATTGGACGGACCGCGTTTGTATCTACCATTGTAAACAAGGTGCGCAGTTGACGCGATTCTGTGTGTGACGTCATAATCGCGCGACGGGAAACCCCGTATTTATCGTGTGAAAAAAAAGGCGCTAATTTTAAACTGTTTTTGAGAGGAATTTTAATTAATTTCACATTGTTTTAGCAAAAACGATCAGAGGTCAATCTTAATATATATATATATGTTGTGCCATTTTATGGAAAGTTAAAAGATTATGTCAGTGAAGCTTTAAATCCACAGTATTTAATTTGACATTGGTTATAAAGCTAAGACCTGTTTTTCTTGTGTGTTCCATGTTGGAATCTGACGACAAGAGTGAGTTTGAAGCAGTGAAACGTTGTTTTCCAGTTGCAAGCACTACTTTTGGCATTGTTTGAGATTTTAAATTGGTTCTGAACACTCCAAGCCAAAAGAGGTTTTGTATTAATGTTAGTTAAAGGCTACAATGGATTTGACTATGCCAACACGCAGTTCGTTTGTTAAATCTCAATCGTTGAAGAGCCATTTTAGATTAATGCTACCTTAGGTACTAAAATCTACACTGATCTCGCCACTTTCCAAAATTTAGCCTACTCGAATAATTCTATTTGAGAGATTACCTTTTTTTTTAAACAAAAGTCTCGCCATAGACTCCAAATTTTTAAAAGGGAAAACCAAAAAACTTACGTCCTTAGTCTAAAGGACAACAGAGATTTTGACCAAACTGTATTTCTTTTTTCTATTATAGATCTAACTTTAGCCAAGTTATGAATGGAAGAATAGTTTGGTATAGAGGCCTTCGTTACAGAAGCCCTCCTGAACCTTCTATAGATGTAGATCCCTATATCTAATTTTTACAGCATGACCCACCCCTTAATTGGTAATTGTAGCTGATCTAAATCATGATAGCTTACACACCAGGTGCATATAGGTAAGGCTTAATGTAAAATCCCAATCATCAGCCCACCTAAAACCACATAAATGCATGACACATAGAACCAGAGTGGCACCGACTGGAAACCATCCAGCCAACAACCTTCGATGTGGGGACCTGCAACTCCAACATTGGTCTTCAACCTTCATCCAAGGGTCGCCGTTACATGCTGATACAAAAACAATTGTTGCTGATTGAAATCAACAACTCTAATCGTTGTGGAATTACCGTTGTGGAATTATCGCTGTGGAATTACCGCTGTAGATTATAAGCTTTGTTCCAATGGATTAAAGACTCTGTCTTCCAGGGGATTATAGGTTTGCCGTAATGGGATTACCTACAAACAGTATGGAATTACCAACAAACAGTATGGAATTGCCTATAAACAATATGGAATTGCCTATAAACAATATGGGAATGACTTTTGATTTTTTTTCTTCCCTTGCTGGATTACATCAAGATCAGAGATGGTGGTATCCTTCAGAGGTGTATCAGAGGTGGTATCCTTTCGTGATGGAACTCATCCCCATGGACAGGCGATGACTTCCAAAAGGGGGGAGTGTAGTGGACCTGACCTTGGTGTACTGAGATACAGAGATACATATTCGTCTCTTTGAACTGTTCTAGTGATACCTTTTACTGACCCTCTCAGTAAAACAGACATTAACATAGTTTATTTAATTTAGTTTGAATCTAAGAACATAATCACTCACAAGAGACTATTTTTACTCTTTAAATTTGTTCTAGTTCAAATGTATTCAACAGAATAACCTTCTGTCATTTTTATGATCAGTTGTTATTTGCATGAGCAGTGTATTCTTAATATGTGAATGGTCATTACTATGCTGGTATATTTTTTCTCTGTCTTAGTCAAGAACTATGCCTAAAGTCAAAGTATATGTCAGACTGAACTTTCAGTTTTATTTGTAAGTTAGAAAACAGTTAATCTTATAACTGGCTCCTGTTTTCTGCCTTCTATTAAAACAATCTGCCTCTCTATTCTTCTAAACCAGACCTGCTCATTACGTCGATCGCGATCGACCGGTCGATCGCGGAGGCATTACTGGTCGATCGCAGCGTGACATTATTATTATTTTTTTTTTCCCCACAGCGTGACATTAAAAAATTGTCAGCCAATGAAACATCCCGTTACTTGATTGACATGCAGGGCAACCAATCAGATGACAACTGAAAACATCCCGCCCCTTGATTGACATTCACGGCAACCAATCAGATGAGAGCTTTAGGTCACGCTCATGCAGCTTCTAAAAACAATGGCGCGAAGGTGGAAGTTGAACGCAGCAAAACATACTAAGCGAAAACAATCAGATTTCGGACTGTTCATGGAAAATACGACATGGACTTCCCACAAAAGCCAGCTGAGAAAGAGAAGGGTGGAGGAACTAAAATCCCTGTTCGGACAGCAGCAACTTCAAAGCGAAACGCCCCCACCATCTTCCGGGTGAGTGACGCTGTGATGTTTCTCTGCACGCTTAAACATATTGGTTGGGAGCTGACGTGGCTTTATTATTAAAATCATACGAGACACTTTTCATACAGAATAACCTCCTTGACTACTCTCCGTTCTCTGCACGTTTCCCTGTCCCGCAGCGCGAGCGTTTGCATAACACACTTTCGTGCTGCGTTCAGGGACAGTCGGTAAAATACCACGCTGTAAATCTCTCCGTACCAAAAGAGACATTTTTATGCCTTCGTTCACTAAATTAAACGTGTCCGGAGCCATAACAACCTGCCACAACTGTGGTTATCAACTGGTGGCCTGTGGACCACTTTAGATTTGCTGGAGGGGGCTTTTAGAAATGACATTTATTAAAGTAAAAAATATCTAATGATTTTTTTTTTTACATTTATTAAAGTAAAAGACCAGATTCTTATAAAGAAGGGGGTGGGGATCCGTTTCATTTCATTTCATTTATTCATTTGTATAGCACTTTACACAACCACGGTGATGGTGACTAAAGTGCTTAACAAAAAACAGTGCAGTACAGTAAAAGACAACAGATTAAAAATCAAGAAAACACAACATAATAGCAAAAATAAAACCAGAAATGTCACCACATATTTAATTACTAAAAGCCAGTTGGAATAAAAAAGTCTTAAGCTTCGATTTAAAAAGGCCAAGTTCAGTAATCTGACGTAGCTCAAGCGGGAGCGTATTCCAGAGTGGAGGTGCGGCCGCAGAAAAGGCACGGTCACCCCAACGTTTATATTTTGTCCGTGGAACAGAGAGCAGGAGCTGTCTGACCTCAGAGACCTGGAGCGGGCAGGGAAACTTAACAACTCTGTTATATTTCTACCATATATTTTTAAAATAAAATTTAAAAAATCTATATTGCTGTCACCATCACCCCATTTGGTCCCTACGGTCGACCAGGTGCCCATGGGCACCACGTTGGTGACCCCGGATTTATTACATGTGTTGTGCAATATTTGCTTATTCAGTTATGCAAGGTACATCAACATAGGTACATTGTACATAAAAAGAATCCTTAATACATTTGAAGATAATTATATGTTTTGCATTTTTGTATTGGGTAGATCTTTTGGACTTGTTTTTTTTATAAGTAGCTCGCATACTGAAAAAGTGTGAGCACCCCTGTTCTAAACTGACCTTCACTGTCTGACCGAAGATAACGTCAAGTGAACTCTATCACGTGACTCTAACTCCCTTCCACTGGTCCACAAACCAATCAGGAGACTGAGTATCTGATGTCAACACTTTTAGTAAAAAGCGTTCACTTCCTTGAATGTCTAGTCTTGATGGAGAGTCTACCGTGATGTTCTCCTCCTAGGAAGCTAGGTGAACGAAGTCATGAAGTCAACAACTTGTTCACTAGCTGAAGATTTATAGCATGCTTCGTTGTAAATCGGCCTTGAATCTTTTAAGCTCTAACTGAATGAAATTCCTTTCTAAGTTTGAGTCTGAAAGCTGAACCGGAACTCTTGGCTATCACTCTGTTTTGATTTGACGTGGACGCTGGAAAGCTAAGAGTTGTAAACACACTGTGACCATTGTTTGGATATAACTGGACAAACGAACCTCTTACTTCCATGACTGGAAACCATCTCTGACCAGAAGGGCGGATGTCTTTACAAGGTACAAAGTTGTGATTGTTTACTAAGGTGGCCTGGGTCCAGCAGATGTCAAACAGAGGATGTGCTATCTGGCGAACACACTCCTTAGATAACTCCTTTCTCTTCTATTTCTCCATCTTTCTTCCTTCTCTTAAACCTTACCCATCCTAAGCTGGTAACTAAATTTTAAGAAATAAGAACCTTCAGATATAAGTAATATGTCATCTTATTTACTTGTTTCTGTTGTCCACAATTAATCTGCTGACGAGTTAATTTGCAAGAAATTGAAATCAGTCAATTAAGTGTACATGATGTTAATTTTAGTTGATTTATTTTAAATAAAAGGCAGTACCTCTGGTATGCCAACTATAATTAACGTTTCCATTGTCACTTTATGGTTTACTGTCCATCATTCATGATCACAGTTTATATTAATCCTGAAAAGAAAGAGAATCCGTTGAATTACTGTTCTGAACTGAATAAGTAATTAATTAAGGTAAAAGTGTGTCAGGTAATACTGACCATTATATCCTACAGCAAGCAGTTTACCCTGGTTCAAATCCCGGTCCAGGGGCCTTTCTGGGTGTAGTTTACATGTTCTCTCTGTGCATGCGTGGGTTTTCCCCGGGTACTTCGGTTTCCTCACACAGACAAAAAACATTCATGTTAGACTGATTGGTAACACTAAATTGTCCCTAGGCGTGAGTGAGAGAGTGAATGATTGTTTGTCTCTATGTGTCCCTGTGATGGGCTGGACTGGAGACCTGTCCAGGGAGTGCCCTTCCTCACGTACAGTGATTGCTGGACATGCCGGCAACCCCTGTGACCCGAAAAGGAAGAAGCCTGTAAAAGATAAAGGATGGATGGATATTTTGGAGTTACCGTACTTTCCGCCTTAAAAGTTGCACCGCCGTATATGCCGCATCAGTCCAATTATGTCCAATTAAGTGGAAAAATCCATAAACATGACACACCGCTGTATACGTCGCATCCATTATGCGTCACCGCTGACGCGTCGCATATGTTACGCGTCACTGCTGACAACCCGGAAATGTGGGCCGGTGTTTGGCCAAAAATGGATTGGCTGTGAAATTGCCACAGGAGCGTGCACGGAAGGACTTTAACAAGATTAACACTTAAAAACAATTATTTGTTTGCTGAAAATTATAGCAAAGATGTGTCTGAACTGAACTTTTCCTTAATAAATGAACTTAATTGTCAAATCAGCTGAATTTAAAAAAATAGTTTTGCTACGTGCAAAACGTGCACCCGCAACGGGTTGGAACGTTGCATTTCTTTAAAATTTAACACCTACAAATATATATATATATATATATATATATATATTTGTTTGCTGACATTATAGCAAAAGTGTTTCTGAGCTGAACTTTTCCTTTAAAAATTTACATAATTGTCAAATCAGCTGGATTTAAATTGTTTCACTTTGACTGTCTTCCAAACGTGCGCGTGCACTGCAAAAACCTTCATATCTTTAAAATTTAACAAGATAAACACCGTAAAAATATATTTGTTTGCTGACATTATAGTAAAAGTGTGTCTCAGCTGAACTTTTCTTAATACTGTAAATGCACTTTGACGGTTAAAACATGGCAATGAAGCCGACAAAATAAATTATAAATTTATCGAATTTTAGCTCCAACATCTCCTAAAGCCTATCAGTTGTGAAATATATTTCTATCAGTATTACATTACACCCATTATGTTCCATTATTTGTATTCACTTAATTCTGCCTTATAATGTGAAATGTGACACAAGGCAGAACGTTTTTCTCTCGGGCTTTGTTTTCACTAGGGAACAGTTACACGCCTGCACAATTCAACAGACCCAACATTTGATGTTTACATTGAAGCTGATAGTTTGTTGACAGAAAGGAGGGTCACGTGGTAGTGTAGGTGGTTCCAGGGCGGTCCCGAAGCAGTCCAAGGCGGTTCCAGGTTCCAGGAGGCGGTGACGACATCCGGGTTTTATAACCGTGGCCCTGCCTTTGAAGATGTGTGTGTGGACTTGTGCTCGGTGAGAGGTCTGTTGTTGCTGTAAGGTTTATTCTTATTATGTACAATAAACCTGCATAAACTTGCACATTCGTTTCAGAGCTTCCTTCAACCTTTTGAATTCGTAACAATTTGGTGACCATCGACGTTGGAGGTTGTGAAGGGAGACGATTTGGAGGGTTTCCCCCCACCGACAGGGACGAGCACGCGCGCAGTCAACAACCGGTGCTTCACGGAGGTGAGCAGAACTCCTATTACACAAAATGTCTGCTATCGGACACACTAAATTATTTGTTGACTGAGGGCTGTTTGTCTCCGGGTGGGCCAATGGTTTATAATGTTAGCAGCTAAAAGTAAAAAACGTGAACTACTGTTGGTATTTCATTTGAATGTGCATTTTTTGCGGTTTTTGTACATGTAAGTAAAGTGAAAAGCACATAAGTCCCACACATGCGCAGGGAAAATTTATGAGTGCCTTTGTTTGCTTTTCCCCCCTTTATGAGCTCCGGCCTGTTGGCTAGGAGACACTTTCTTTTTATTTATTTATTTTTTGGACTCCGGGAGATCGTGGGGCTGAGGTCGGTCGTGAACTCCGGGACTTTTGCTCGCCGTAGAGTTCACAAAGGCTTTTATCCAGCACACGTTTTCGCCGTACAGAGTGGGTTGCCACTCCGGGTTCACTGGTTGCCGTGCATGTGATTTAAGTTCACAACCGGGACTGTGATCGCTGTTAAGAGTCACATCTTTCCCTCCCCTTCCCAGTTGAAGTTGATTACCGTATTTTCCGGTGTATAGGTCGCAACCTTTTTGTTTTTATTTTCATTTGTTATTTTTTTACTTTCTATTGTTAATTGATTTTTTTTTTACCTGTACTCCGGAAGGTGCTGTATACACGCAAACGAAGGCAACAGGGACAGATTTTTTTATTTTTATTCTCATTTATTGCATTTGTGAGTGTAAAAGCCAGGGAGACAGAAACCTGCTCTGAGGAGCATGCATAGGGCAGTTTCGCACATGCAAGCTGCTGGCTCGAACTCAGATTTATGGCTTCTAACAAGATAACACTTTCCTGTTGGTACCTAACACGAAGTGAAAGAGGTACCGGGAAGGAGACATCTCCTCCCCTCCTCCCTCACCCCCCTCCCCTACGCGCCTGTGAACCTGCCTTGCCAGGAACAGAGGCCTCTTTCATCCATAAATCTCCCTGAGTTATCTCCTGGTTCTGGTTCTGGACCTGCTAAGGGATCCGGCTCAGGGTTTCGGCTGATAACGTGGAGTTTTACAGCTTAATCAGCTCAGGATGGGACTGTAAGAGTTACTGTTTATTAGTGTAGTTACTTTAGTGCTGCTTTTGAGAAAACTCCAGCGTGCAGTAGTTAGTTTGAAACCTAAATGTTATCTGCTTATTTCCTCTTGGACAGATTACTGGAAGGGAGGGACTATCCCACAACTGTTCTGGGCGCTATGGATTAGATAGACTCTCAGGAGATGTTTTGCACTTTAATTATTAGCATATAATTTTCATAGGTGGTTCATTTACGTAGTTTTGTTGGTTATTTTCAGGGTTAAAGGTACATTTCAGATTTTTATAGGTGAGGTTCCCATGAACATGTTGGCAAATGATATCTTACCTGTTGCAGGTAGCTTTTTGCATTGCCTAAAGGAGTACATGCAGGGTTAATTTCACGCCATTAATTGTTACGTTTCCAGTTCTCATCACTTCAGCCTGGTGGGGTGCAGGTCATGTTTAATGACATATGAACATGGCCTGTGTAATAGTGGTTTGGAGTACTTTGGTGGATTATTTTTATTTTATTTATTTGTTTTTTTTTATATGTGTATTTCTTTTCTTCTTGGAGGACTGCCGCTTGTTTGTTCTGCAGGACGTGTTTGGCCTTCTGTCCTGCCTGACAGAGTCCAGATGGGAGTCTTCTCGTTGCTGGCAGATGTGCTGGTGTGTTCATGACTCATACTGCGGGAGGTGACTTTATTTAGGTGTTTTCTGAGGATTTCAGCTTGGCATCTAATCAGTGACTGCTGCAGGTGTTCCATGACGACGTTTGGTTAGCAGTTAATTATTTCTACTTGGTGGTGGATTTCACTTATACACAGATATGCAGCTCTCAATTTACAATTTTATTCCTCACCCTACAACATTCGCATTGCTCAGTACACTCGTTTGCATACACCTAGGTTCCCTCAACCGTAGCATGGACTAGTTGCATCATGACTCTGTGGTTTGAACGCCATTCTTGGACAGATCACATTTTGTGCTGTCATTGAAGCTAGGTTTTGCTAACAACTCCTGTTGGCACCTGCACTGGACTGCACTGAACTGTCGAATTGCGTTGTGTTCAGCTGAGCTGCAAGCTGACACCACCTGCACTGAACTGCCGAAATGCATCATGTTCAGCTAAAGCCGCAAGCTGTCATGACTCATACCTGAACTGTTACATGGAGTTTTACATTTTTGCACCAGTTTCAACTCAAGTCTATGAACTATGGTCTGCACCCACTGCTGAACTCTTCACATCTCCTATGGGGGCTGGAGAACTCATGACAAGTGAAAGTCAAGCTGGGAAACGTCACTACCAAACATAGCAGCCTGGCTGATGTGTCAGCTGACCATGTGATCTTCAGGTGGTGTTTCAATAACTACAGTTTTTCATGATCAGTATTCTTTGCTATGGTAGAACCTCACGCACACTCATTATTCATACATACATGTACGGATCTCACTGACACGTGACCTGCATGGCCACACACGTTTTTGTTTCGTCCTTCACGTACTCACAGTATGGTTGTTCAGTATGGGCACCTGTTGCATTCCTTTTTGGATGTGTGTTTGTCTTTTTCTTTTCTTTTTCCTCACCTTTTTGGACAAGCCTTGGTGTTGAGGACACGTCTTTCTGGGACTGGACTGACAGCTTCAATTGTTTGTTGATACTGGTTTTACCATCTTGTATACAGTACTATGACTGCTTGTGGTTGTGACAGGCATAGGTGGAGAGTTGGCTGACATGATGCAGAGAAGGAAGGTAAATGTTTTCTTTGTCCTGGAGACCGAGTGGAAGGGCAGCAAGGCTCACGGTATTGGGGCAGGGTTCAAACTCTCTTACTATGGTGTGGATAGCGGAGGAGATGGAGTAGAGTTTGTGTTGAAGAAGAAGTTGGCAAAGGATGTAGTGGTGGTGTAACATGTGTCAAATGGGGTGATGTGTCTTATGGTGGGAGTAGTAAGTCTGCTGTTAAGTAGTTGGGTTCGGATGTTTTGAGTTTTTATTTTTTTTCCTGGTAGTATTTCCACCTGCAGTACAGATGGCATTTGTGTTATGAGCATTCCATTATTTTCTTTGTAACAGGATGTTTTTTGTTTGCCTCCTGTTTCAAAAGGGGATGTCATATAAGTAACATTTTGCTGCATAAACACACCATTTCAAATAACTAATTAGATCAACGTTTTAACTTTTCATACAGTGATGAGAGCTGGAAACAATTATACACTTAATAAAGTTATAAAAGTTCATTTTAATAAGTGCCTAAAAGCAGGTTGTTGGATAGTAGTTGCTCAACAAGATTCTGTTGAACCCACCTCTTGATCTGAATGTTTGGGGTAATTTATATAGATTTAGTGCTGACTTTTTCTTATTTTTTCATTTACAGGTCAAATCTGGACTTCTGATGATCGTGAAGGAAAACGCAAAATAAGATTGTGAATAATTTATATCTGAAAAGGGGAAATGCACTTTACAATCACATGTTTCCACAGCTGTGATGGACAAGCAGAGAAACCTTACCATAACTGGTTTTACATTCCTCCCCTTTTCAGCAGATTAATTAATGTTGAATGAATGCTTAATGTTGCAGTGTAAACAATGAAGGTACATGTGATCACCGAGTTTATTCAACAGGTGGAACATGCAGCAGAGCAGAACTAATCAGATTAACTAACAAACTAACCAACTAATCACTAATATATGCCAAGATTTTCTTATTATTTGTTGAAACCTCTCAATTGTTGTTTACACCATATGTTGAAAGGTTACATATGGTTATTCTTACACCTGTGAAGTATGACTGTGAGTTTGATCCAGGAGGTCCAGAAAGGATTGAAGGTTGTTGAGATGAATGAGTCAGACAGAATGTGAATGTTACAGACAGATTAATGTGACTATATATGTGTTTGTGCCTGGTGAATGTGCAGTACAATAGTTGTGTGTTGATAGATTTTTGTGTATTGATAGATTTTTGAGAAAGGTGTACAGGGTTTTCACTACTTTTCTATAGATATAATTTAGTTTTATCAATTTTGATTCTTAGATTTGAACGATAATTAGAAATGTTTTAGAGGATACATTTTAGCTGCACCTTTGTTAAGAAATATCAGAGTAGCCTAGCGGTGAATTTTACTGATAGGAAATGTTTGTGGTAGAACATTCTGGTACAGAGAATAATATATATATATATAGGAAATGGATGTGAATAAGATAATTGAGTTTGACAGGTTATGGAAGGATTTTTGTGTTTTCTGTTCTGATCAGATTAATCATAGATTTAGTGTTAATTTTCTGATTGTGGTCTTAGCCCTTATCACAGACATCTCTGAATAAGAGCAGTTGAGCTTTTCTCAGATATTGGATTAGTTAACAGAGTAGTGTAGGGCTTTTCCCCTTACAGGTGTCTATGATGAAGAAGATGAAGAGGCCTGACAACAGTTCATATTCTTTGCTAAGGTTAACACATACCAGAAATGGAGCAGAGTATATGCAATGTTTTGAAGTTTGTTAAGAGTTGATAAATCACATTTTGGGAAATTTAAGGGTTTTTGAGAAAGTATTGAATTTATAAGGTCTGATTAAAGTCCAGTTGTTTTTTATTGAACGCCTTTTTAAAGGTATTGAATTTAACTTCATTATTCCTGCATATACCCTGTAGAGGCGTGTTTGTTGATAGGAGGGACAGTCCGCTCGGTTCTTTCTTGTTTTTATTTTTATTTGTTCGTCTTTGCATCTATTTTTGTCTTGTTTGTTTTTGTCTGTTTTATTCTTGTTCATTGTTTTTGTTTGTTTTGTCTTGTTTCTATTTGTTTGTTACATTTGTCTTGTTTGTTTTTGTCTGTTTTATTCTTGTTCATTGTTTTTGTTTGTTTTGTCTTGTTTTTGTTTGTTACATTTGTCTTGTTTGTTTTTGTCTGTTTTATTCTTGTTCATTGTTTTTGTTTGTTTTGTCTTGTTTTTGTTTGTTACATTTGTCTTGTTTGTTTTTGTCTGTTTTATTCTTGTTCATTGTTTTTGTTTGTTTTGTCTTGTTTTTGTTTGTTACATTTGTCTTGTTTGTTTTTGTCTGTTTTATTCTTGTTCATTGTTTTTGTTTGTTTTGTCTTGTTTCTATTTGTTTGTTACATTTGTCTTGTTTGTTTTTGTCTGTTTTATTCTTGTTCATTGTTTTTGTTTGTTTTGTCTTGTTTCTATTTGTTTGTTACATTTGTTTTATTCTTTGTTTTTGTCTGTTTTATTTTTTGTTTGTTCTGATCTTATTCTGTTTAGTTTTTATTACCATTTTGTGTATCACAGTTAGAAAATTAAGTAGAATTATGGGTGATGTAGTTTGTGTATTACAGTTAGAAAAATTAAGTAGAATTATTCATTTTGTGATCTAGTTTATGTATTACAGTTAGAAAAATAAGTAGAATTATTCATTCTGTGATGTTGCTTGAAGGTTATCATTGGTTGAACAAACTGTGAAATAAGGGGCAGATATAATAAGATTTCATCTTCTTTCTGCTCCCTTCATTTTATCCTACTTGTATTCTTGTATCTGATGAAACTGTCTTGTATTGTTCTTTTAAAATGAATGAATAAACATCAATC
>JBBPBX010029214.1:6063-28702 GCA_038048925.1 Garcialebias charrua | reverse complement strand
AAAAATCGCCGCTTGGAACCTCAAACAAGGTGGTCCTATAGAATGGACGAGCGGCTTCGGATGTTATCAGTCCATTAAGTGGCCGTTATTAGTTGCCATCATCCCCATTTTTAGCAGTGAAACTGGCCCACCTACATCCTAGTACCGTAGGTTTAAAGGTACGTTATTATCGCTTATAATAGGCAGCGTCTCACCGGGGTAAACCAGGAAGTGTCTTTTTTCCCCCCACCCTTATCCTGAACCTAACCTTACACCTGACCCAGAGGACCAACCCTAAACTTAACCCCCTTACCCTTGTGCCTAAACCTAACCAAGACCCTAAACCTAACGCCAGACCCTTTACTCTAAACCTAACCATGTGAAGCTATTATGAGCACTAACAAAGCTATAAACAGAGCCTATTATCATCGCTACACACGCTAAAAACATACAGTATTTTCTGGACTATAGGTCGCACCTTTATATAAATCGCTTTGTCCAATTATTGTCAATAAAATAGAAAAATCCATAAACAGGTCGCACCTTTATATAAGTCGCATCTATTATGAGTCATCTCTACGTGACGTGTCAGCGCGTCATTTGCCCTGCTGAAAATGACGACCACAGAAGCATGCACGGAAGGACTTTTCACAAGATTAACACGGTAAAAACAATTATTTGTCTGCTGAAAATTATAGCAAACATGTGTCTTAGCTTAACCGTTCCTTAATAAATTCACGTAATGGTCAAATCTGCTGGATTTAAATTTTTTTGCTTTGAAAAAGTACAAGGAAAAACAACGAAGCTAACCGCGACACATTTACGTCTATAAAACATTGAATTTTATCTCAAATAACTCCAACAGCTAACAGTTTGTAAATGTACATCTAGTGATTACTTTCTGTAAGTTTGAAAAAAAATCTGCTGTGTGGTTTATGAGAGATTTGCTCAAACGTACAAGGAAAAATCAACTAAGCTAACAGCAACACATTTACGTCTATAAAGCATCGAATTTTATTTCAAACATCTCATAAAGCTAATCAGTTGTAAATATATCTAGTGATTACGTTCTGTAAGTTTGATCAAAATCTGTCCTGTGGTTCTTGACCCATTTTGCTAACAAACACTGAGCTAACCGCAAAGTAGCTAGTTCATACCTCCAGAGCAGGAGGCCGGGCTGCTGCGACAGAGTGAATCTGACCAGAGGAGGCTCTCGTCGGACACATGAGGTGGGAACGGTTGGTGTACCCTATCAGACAAAGGTGGTACTGCACCCCTAGCGGCCGAAAGTGGTACTGCACCATTTTTGCCAAAATGGAAAAATGGTCATATCTGAGCCAAAAATTGGTCTAAAAATATGGGAAAAAATCCATAAACAAGTCTCACCTCTCTATAAGTCGCTGGGCATGCAAATTAGGTAAAAAGGTGTGACTTATAGTCCGGAAAATACGGTACCTTTAAATCCACTAGGAGGTACAGGAGGGGCAGTCTGACTGCTACATATGGGGATGATAACAACTGATAACGTTCGAAGCGGGTGGTGAATGGACTGAGTGGGGATGGGTGCCGGCAGTGGGGAGGCTCTTAACTGGTGCGGTGTGGCGCAGAACCAATGAGAGTAGAGACTGTGGCAAAGCACCATAAGCACACAACCAGGCCTCATGCAGTTCTATAAAGCTGGAAGCTCCACATGCTCCAGACATTTTTGAGTTGATAAAACCTCCCAGATGGGAAGCGAGACATATTTAGCTTCAGAATAGAAGTCCAGTTGTTTTGGGTTTTTTTTTGTTTGTTTGTTTTTTCCAAAAAAATTTGGATTTAGCATCCAAGTCCATAACTGGCATGAAAGACAGCGGGTGATTGTTGGACAGACTGTTCCCTCAGTAAAGCACATTGTCTATAAACACACTTTTTATTTGGTTTGGTATTTGTAATGGAAAGTGTAAACACTGCTATGAGCTGTTAGGTATGACAGCTGTTTAAAAAATACATTTGGGGAGGTTTACATGGGGTTAGATGCATTTTACAAAGTGTTAATGGTTGGAACTCTGTTCGTTTGCCTTTTTGTTCAATTAGTGGGGTTTTATCGGAAAAGCACAAATGACACAACCTGGTTAGTGTGGATGGAAACGCATTCTCATGTGTGGGAAGGGTGCAGATGTCAAAAATATAAGCGCACGTAAATGATACTATTCATAGTCTGTTGCTTTGTTTAGCAAGAGCTGTGCAAAATTATTTGTCCAAACATATTGAGAGTAAATTTACAGGAAATGCTTTTACCTCCTCCAGTACGGCATTCAGCTCGGCTTTGTCCTTGGCTCCGGCTCGTTCTCTCTCCAGCCACAGAAGCAGCTCCGGTTTCCTGTACGACTTCAGTGCCAGCAGGTGGATGATGCGTTCCTTCAGGGGCTTCTGAATGAGGGCAGCCATGTTGTCGCTCCTCCGGATGCCGGTCGGCTGTTTACAGAAGTTAGTTTCCGAAACAGACGCAGAAGACGGCTTCTTCTGGTACTTGACACACTTATCTGAACACAAAGAGTTGAGAATGACTTATAGACACAGGTCTGTCAAAGGTGATGTCAGACTGAACCATTAAAGAGCAAAGAGTTTATTACGATGTGTTGGGGAGGACTCTCAGCTACTACCACACCAAGTTATAGCTCAGTATCTAAACAACTGACTGGGCTTTAGACCTTTTTGATTTTGCTAAAGCTGTAACAACCAACCTGACTCAAGTTGAACCCAAAGGTTAATCAGTTGTGGATGTTCATCCAGGAATTACGTTAGATTTTCAATTAGACGGAATAAGTTTTAAAACCCACATTTATATTTTAATAATCATGATCTATGAATCATATGTGCACACAGGTCTGACTCCATTTTCTTTCTTTTATCAGATGTAAACATATGATTATTGCTTACATCCCTTTTTCAAACAGATGGGGCGTGCTCAAGCAGTGCAAGCTACCTCTCCGAGCGAATCCTAATTTAACGTCAAAATAAAGTAGAAATTAGCGTTGAACGTTTACAAAAGATAGACTGTACGTCATGCATTGCAAACCATCAATCAGGGGGGCGTACTATGACTAGAAGAAGCTACACAAATGCTTTATGTTCTGGTTTTTAAAATGTGTGGCGAGTAAATAAAACAAAACTACTTGTTTAAGAATCCGCCGCCTCCTAATACTTAGATGTCAGTAGGATTTTTAACCTTAAAAATAAATAAAAGATTTAGTCCATGATATGACAAAGATAGAAAGCAGAGAACTTGCTCTGGTTTTACCTCCGCTGAGTTGTACGTGCAGACGAGTGTGCGGTGAGATAACTATTAAAGGGGAAGTTGAGCAGACTCCTCAATGCTGGTCATTCGTATTACTACAGTTGTAAGTATTTGTATGAGGGCTTTAAAATTATGACTTTACTCATTTATTTGACTGAAAATACAGACTGAGTTATGACAAAAGGAGAAAATAGAGTGGAAATAAAGCAGTCTGCAGAAGCTGTTTGCTCATGCAGCAGCATTTTTGGTGCCTTAGTGTTAAATTCCACCCCAGTTTGGCTTGTCGGACTGGTAAAACAACTGTTACACAGTGTCCGGGCCCCTAAAGCTAAAAATCATAAACTCATCGATAACAAACTGCCTTTTGAATTTAGAAAGTTGGACTTTTAGGACTTCTCAACCTGGAAATTGCACAGAAACGCCCCTTTTTACTGTGCCGCGTTTAGATTTATCGTTCGTAGTGGCTGCTAGGCGTGACCTTTTCCTTTATGTGTCAGAAGGAAATATTTGTTTAGCAAAAATTTACTTTTAATATTTTTTTTTAAAGTCAAATCTATGCAGAAAAATCCTGGAAGTTTTAACACCACCATGAAATGTGAGATAATTTGGTTAAATTTAAGCTTCATCAGTGACCAGTACCAAGCCGGTGCGTGGTATCATTACGTACATCCTGGATGCACTTTAGCAGTTGGACAGAGAGGTTTTCCTGCACCGGTCCCCCTCTCTGACCTTCAAAGCTCAGATTAACCTGCAGTGGGATTAGCACAGAGAGGTAGCTTTCACTTAAACACGTCCCATAAGTTTGCAGAACGGATACAAGCAATATTTATATGTTTACACCTGAGGAAAGATAAAAAATAAAAATATTGTTAATGTGACCTCCGCCTCATTATATATCAAGTTATTTAAGCGTTTAATAAATTGTGAGCGAGATGGACGCTTTATCGGGTTTAGAATGTGGTAAACTCTGCGTTTTGTAGAAGTGAGAGTGCAGTTTTAAGCCGTTCCTTTCCACACATGCTGTAGTTGCTTTGTCATCTTCACCTTAAGATCTTAAGTTACACAACTGAGATGGTCTGAATTTGATCCAGATCAGCCAGAGTTTCAGCCTCCCAGGAGCTCCAGCCCTGACACAGAAGTCCAGAACTGGGCCGTGAAAACTTGTTGCACAACTCAAACAAAAGTTTGGAGAGGAGGATGTAAAGAGGCAGAGGAAGTAACTGTGTGTCTCATGTTCTCATCATTAACGTGCTGCAAACGTGTTTAAGGTAGAAAAACACACAAATATATTACCGTAATTTCCGCCCTTTAAGTCGCTCCGCCCCATAAGTCGCTTTAGTCCAATATGTCCAATAAATTGGAAAAATCCATAAACGTGTCGCACCTCCGTATACGTCGCATTTATTATGCATCACCGCTGACGCGTCGCCTATGATACGCGTCACCGCCCTGCTGCATATGGCGTCCACAGAAGCGTGCACGGAAAGACTTTAACAAGATTAACACGGTAAAAGCTATTACAGTATTTGTTTGCTGAAAATTATAGCAAAGATGTGTCTTAGCTTAACCTTTACTTACTAAATGCACGTAATTGTCAAATCAGCTGGATTGAAAAAGTAGTTTCGCTACGTGCACGCGCCGCGAGCGGATACGCTTCATTTCTTTAAAATTTAGCAAGATAAACACTTAAAAAATATTTGTTAGCTGACATTATAGCAAAAGTGTTTCTGAGCTTAACCTTTCCTTAATAAATTCACGTAATGGTCAAATCAGCTGGATTTAAAAAGTTGTTTCGCTACGTGCACCCGCACGGTTGGGACAGCTGCATTTCTTTAAAATTTAGCAAGATAAAACACTTAAAAAATATATTTGTTTGCTGACATTATAGCAAAAGTGTTTCTGAGCTTAACGGTTCCTTAAAGTCCATGACCCACCATGTTTTCAAATTGCATCGCCATTAATATTTAGTAGTGATTTAAGTAATAAAACAGAGCGTTTATTGATATTGTAGAGAAATAACGCTAAATGTGTTATTTCATGATTTAAAGGAGTTTTTAACGCAGGAGCTGCTGCCTAATGTGTCCCTCTCCATATATGGGCATTGACGTCACTGAAGTATCCGCCTAAATTGCAGGCGGAGCATCATGCATCTACAGCTTCCTTAAGGCCCAGGCAGAGCTCTGCGTACGACCTGTACGGCGCTCTACTCGCGTGTTCTGTGCGCACGCGTTCACAGGCACAGCTCTGCGTTCATTCTCGCGTTAAATGCTCGCGTTTTCGCTCCAAATTCTTGTCGTAATTTGAGCAGCTGCGCGCAGAGCGTTTACCTACGGGACAAACTGAGGTCGCTGATTGGTCACTTGCTGACACGCCTACTGAATTGATTGACAGGTCTGGTGGGGAAAAAAGAAAAAGGCATGAGCTGTCAGGCTGCAGCCGCTGCGGTGTTCTAAAACTTTATATGTTAATAAAAAGTTCTAAAAAATAAAAACAGGGAGCACTGGTCCTGCAGCCCACAGTCCATCAGGAAATGTTTAGAACCTCCCGCAGCCACGTAGGACATGAGTTTATTCGCTCATGACAAATTCATATTTCTCATCATTTCAGTCATGGAGCAACGGAGGAGGAAGCGATGGATCACTTGACTTTTGGCAAAAAAACAAAAGAAAAGCCCAGATCAGGGATGAAGAAGGGAATTTAATACATTTGTGTCTCATACAAAACGGTCCGGTGCCGGGCAGTTTATTGTGAGACAACGCGCTTCGCGTACGCGGTCGTAAAATTTGAGCTTTGCGCGTTCGTGCCCTGCAGGGCTATGCATGTGCCTCTGCGTACGTACGGCGTACAGCGGCGTACTGCCTTACGCAGAGCTCTGCCGGGGCCTTCATTTCTGACCAGAGTACAGGTAGTCCCCGATTTACGAGCGCTCTGATCTGCGAGGTTCCAGACTTACGAGCTGCACATTTTTGGAAAAAACGAAAAAAATACTGAGTTTTCATGTGTTTTTTCACTTCAGTTAGCAAGTTAAGCATATAAACACACGTTTCCGATCATTTTTATGCACTCAAAAGTAGTTTTTAGATGAAAATAGAGTGTTTTTAGGTGCGCTAGCGAAAACCGTTCCAATTTACGAGCGGATTTCCGGATTTACGAGCGAAATGGCGGCCGTTCCAAATTACGAGATTTCCGGTTTACGAGCGCCTCGTTGTGACGGATCTCGCTCGTAAATCGGGGACTACCTGTAGTTACGAATACAACTAATAAAAACGATGTGTTGCCCAGTTCTGCTGCAATACCTCGAAGGATGGCGTTAGTGTTCATTATTTCCCCAAAATCAAAAGAATTCATAATGGATTTATAAAGTGGACCGAACAGCGAAGAAGGCTCGCACCTCGACATGAGAAATCGGGAGGTTTTGCGGGTAAGACTTTTGCTCAATTTAATTTTTGACATCAGAGCAGAATGAACTAGAAAGTTCCTGGAGAAACTTCGACGGGGGCTGCCAGACTGGTGCCGGAATATTTTTTTTTCACATTACTATGTGCTTGGGATCATTCAAAGCTATTCTATACAAAGTTTGTTTCAAAATGTTTGATTCAAAATGGCCACGTCACCTAATGAGCTTGTTTGATTCAAAATGGCCACCTCACCTAATGAGCTTGTTTGATTCAAAATGGCCACCTCACCTAATGAGCTTGTTTGATTCAAAATGGCCGCCTCACCTAATGAGCTTTTTTGATTCAAAATAGCCGTTTCACCTAATGAGCATGTTTGATTCAAAATGGCCACCTCACCTAATGAGCTTGTAAGATTCAAAATGGCCACCTCACCTAATGAGCTTTTTTGATTCAAAATGGCCGTCTCACCTAATGAGCATGTTTGATTCAAAATGGCCACCTCACCTAATGAGCTTGTTTGATTCAAAATGGCCGCCTCACCTAATGAGCTTGTTTGATTCAAAATGGCCACCTCACCTAATGAGCATGTTTGATTCAAAATGGCCACCTCACCTAATGAGCATGTTTGATTAAAAATGGCGGTCTCACCTAATGAGCATGTTTGATTCAAAATGGTCGCCTCACCTAATGAACTTGTTTGATTCAAAATGGCCGCCTCACCTAATGAGCATGTTTGATTCAAAATGGCCGCCTCAACTAATGAGCATGTTTGATTCAAAATGGCCGCCTCACCTAATGAGCATGTTTGATTCAAAATGGCCACCTCACCTAATGAGCATGTTTGATTCAAAATGGCCGCCTCACCCACCTAACGAGCATGTTTGATTCAAAATGGCCACCTCACCTAATGAGCATGTTTGATTCAAAATGGCCGCCTCACCTAATGAGCTTGTTTGATTCAAAATGGCCACCTCACCTAATGAGCTTGGTTGATTCAAAATGGCCGCCTCACCTAATGAGCTTGTTTGATCCAAAATGGCTGCCTCACCTAACTAGCTTGTGTATCCACAATATTCTTGGGGGTGTCCCTGTAGAAGCGATAATGTGTCGTACTTCCGTTTGACCCCGGAAGTAGAATTTTTGCATTGGCTCCTCGTTGTTTGCTTGCTAATCTGCGCGCATCGTAGAAGTTCTGTTAAAGTTCTGTTTTCTGTTATTTTGAGCTAATATTGTCACAAAGATGTCTTGAGGAGCTCGGGTACCTGTTGCGCTGTTCGTGGCTGTACGAATAATCAGACGAAGCTGAATTTGTGGCTGCAACTAGTGTGTGTTGAACATGCTCCGATAAGAAAAACCCGCATCCTTCTTTGTGGCTGGGCTACGAGAAACCACCTGAAAAAAGTCACCGTATCCTCCAGAGGATCGAGAACACCAGGTATGATTTAAGAGACAGCTTTTAGTGTTATGATTTTATGTAGTCAGTAATTAAATTATACTAATATTTTCGTTCATAACTGGCAAATAAACACACGCACCTATATGTATGCTGTGTGTGCGTTTATTTATACATATCTATCTATATATCTATATATATATATAATATAGGTGTGTGTTTATATATATATATATATATATATATATATATATATATAATATAGGTGTGTGTGTGTGTGTTCATAAATGAACCCTAATGTTTGTATAATGTACTTTTACTTTCAGATGGGCTTGATGAGAGTGTGGAGCTGCTCAACACCACCAGTCACATGCAGCATGACTGTTGGAATGTGGATTGACATAATGTCAGAACAAACCAACGACCTTATTCTATGGTTGCCCCGTGAAACAATTAAAGCAACATGTTTTGCAGAAAGCTAAAAACTTGGACTCCAGAAGTGAATCATACATGCAAATAACACTGTGAAATATTTATTGGCTGTTTCTCCCTCTGGAATAATCATGTTTATTTCAGATGCTTATGGTGGTAAATGCAGTGACAGGTACCGTATTTTCTGGTGTATAGGTCGCACCTGTGTATAGGTCGCAGTGTCTAATATTTATCAATAAACTGGAAAAATCCGTAAATAGGTCGCACCGGTGTATAGGTCGCACCGGTGTATAGGTCGCACCTAGGTCGCACCTACATTTGTTAGCTGCCATTTTTGTAAGACTGTGTCTCACTTTAATTTTTGTCAATAAATTATTACAAATCAGCTTATTTCAAAATGTAAATACCACCAACATCATTAAAATTAAACTACAGACTCCTAAAAAAATGTTTGTTGGCTGCCTTTTTTGTAAAACTGTGTCTCACTTTGATATTTGTTAATAAATTATTACAAATCAGCTTATTTCAAAATGTAAATACCACCAACATCATTAAAATTAAACTACAGACTCCTAAAAAAATGTTTGTTGGCTGCCTTTTTTGTAAGACTGTGTCTCACTTTAATTTTTGTTAATAAATGACAAATCAGTTGCAGCTGAAGGTGATCTGCTCAGAGTTGCAGCTGCTGTGGAAACCAGTGCAGGATAGCTGCAGCAATTTTATTATATTTTACTAGATTTTATCACTTGTTTTATTTTATTTATTTTTTAAGCAAGCCTAATCTGCATCCACATGATTTTATCTTTGATCTTAGTCGATATTATTATTGATTTTATTTGATTTTATCACTTGTTTCATTTTGATCTTTGCTTTGTTACACTTTGTAGCACTTTGAGATTTTTATTAATGAAAAGTGCATTATAAATGGAATTCATTATTATTATTATTATTATCTGGAGGTGGAGCTGACTGTGAGCTGAAATATGCAGCATCTGGAGGTGCAGCTGATTGAAATGCACTTTGACAGTTACAGCTACACCCAAATAAATCTGTAAATAAAGCAGAATGGGCAGCACGGTGGCACAACTGGTAGAGCTGCTGCCTCTCAGCGAGAAGGTTGCCGGTTCAAATCCCGGTCCGGGGCCTTTCTGGGTGGAGTTTGCATGTTCTCCCCGTGCATGCGTGGGTTTCCTCCGGGTACTCCGGTTTCCTCCCACAGACCAAAAAACATGCTTGTTAGGCTGATTGGTGACTCTAAATTGACCCTAGGTGTGAGTGTGAGAGTGGATGGTTGTTTGGTGTGAGTGAGACAGGTCCCTCTTGTAAATGAGTCCCCGTGACTCAATGAGGCTAGCCTGTATAAATAAAGGTTGAATGAATGAATGAAAAAGAATACTGGTACAGGCCTCTTTAGCGATCATAGCGGCCGAAACTGGTACTGCACTTGCACTGCCCCCTGGTGGCCGAAACTGGTACTGCACCATTTTATGCAACAGGGAAAAAGGGCCATAACTCAGCCAAAAATTGGTCTAAAAATATGAAAAAAAATCCATAAATAGGTCGCACTGGTGTATAGGTCGCAGGCCTTGAAAAAACCATAAAAAGGTGCGACCTATACACCGGAAAATACGGTATATAACACAGAACTCTGGGTTTCTGGACTATCTGCGTGCTGGAGATGAGGTGATGGGTGATCGTGGTTTCACAGTGAAGGACCTGCTGCAAGAGCTATGGTGTCAATTTAATCATTCCAGCATTCACACGCAAAGGATGCCAGCTTATTTCAAGTGAGAATAGTGAGAAGACATTAAATGTAAACATTTTTCTCAAACATGTACAGTACTGGTGTACTTGCTGTAAACGTAACACAACTCTTAACATGTTTTTTTAAAGGATGCAACTATATTACATTAGAAAAGTATTTGCTAAAATGATTCATTTGTTATGTACAATAGTTGCAAGGTTAGCTTTTTGTGTGCACTATATCAGTTAATTTTGGATTAAACTACTGTTTCTATCTAAATGTCACTTTTGTCATTATCAAGTTTTTAAAGATCGTTTCCTGTCTATTTCATTATTTGTTTTCATTTACTGTATTTTATTAAAAGTTCTCAAGGTGCTTCATTTGTGAATCAGTAAAGTCTTTGTCAAAAGAAATGTCAAGCTCCAGGTGCTCAGTTGGTGTCCAGAAAAACATCTTGCAGCTCAAAAGTCCAAAGCAACATCATTGTTAGCTGGACCTGGTGATGTGGAGTTTTAATGCTTAGACTGGGCTTTATGTTTGTTTAAATAAAGTGTCCCACCTCTCTTAACATAACAGGACCAACCTTGTTAATGTGAAGATACTAATAAGCTTCAGAGCTTTTCAGATTGCTCATCGCTTCGCCATCTGAAGCAACTGTCAAAGTAGCTAAGTATGCTAGTAGCTAAATATGCTAATGTACGTTATTTTCGGCCACTTCTTCAAGTCGTCCTCCCACCCCTCAACAGCTGTAGGTAGCGGTAAAACAATATCTCTACATTTGAGTTGTGATAGTTTGTGTTCCCACATATTTTATGACCTAAAACCTCTGACGAAAACCGGTTAGCGCGTTGCTAGCGTGTAACAAAAGTGCCGGTTCTGACTTTCGGCGGAAGTCGTTCACATAATTCGCGCAAAGCATCATGGGGCGTAGGAATATTGTGGATTGAACCTGCCTTGTATACTGTATTGCCTTGTATTGAACCAAGATGGCGCCCTATGTTACTCAGTTTCTCTGAAAACTCAAGTCCCATTCATTTCCTATGGGAAATTTAGGATTTTTGTTAGCAAAATATTTCGCCATGGTAACTCAGATTGCTTAGAAAAGTAATAGCACACATCTCGGAGTCGGGCCGGTCGTTTTGATATAACCTTTGTGGGGATGCACGTTACGGTACGGGCCGCATTAACGGAGACGGATGAATAATAAATAAATAAAGAAACCCTTATTGACAGGGGAACAATAGGTTGCTTCCAAGCATTTACAATGCATTGGCAGCCCCCAATAATAGAGCAGGCTTTTAAATGTACCATAGTTTGGTAATATTCACGCCACTTTTTCATGAAAACCTGTGTAGCTATCCTGTGGCTAGCTAGCATAACAAAGTCAGTTCTCGTTTTTACTCGGCATTACATTGCACGGAATTAATAAACATCCCCCAATGTCTGAGTTAGGCACAAACGTAACTGTGAAGTGTGTATAACTCTACAGCGATAAATAAAAAAGATAAAAACAAAATTGCAACAATTTAAGGGGATTTAAACTGGTAGAGCGGTGTGTGTTTGCTGTTTGTAACCGCGCGGGTGACGGTGTGTCCGCGGCAGCAGCAGCGGGTGACGTGAGGTCCACTCGGTGTGTCCGGCTGCCCGCGCGGGTGACGTGAGGTCCACTCGGTGTGTCCGCGGCTGCAGCAGTGGGTGAAGTGAGGTTTTAGCACTGAAATCATCATCACTCTCATAAAACTCCATCAGAACTCACTCAGTGCCTTCTGACTGGAGCCTTTTTTTACGTCATTCCGGAGTTCGGCAATCATCGGCGGGCGGGGTTTCCGGATTCTTCCGTGACTCCGTTTTTTGTTTTTTTTACACTTGCCTGGCCCAAATGCAAAAATGAAAATAGACATCATATTCTACTACAGTAATTGTCCAATATGGTGAATTGTTACTGTCACGGTGGGTGTTGTCCTTTAATAAATTCACTTAATGGTCAAATCTGCTGGATTTAAATTGTTTCGCTTTGACGTCTTCCAAACGGTCGCGCGCGCACTGCGAAAATAAATTAAATAAATCGAATTTTAGCTCAAACATCTCCTACAGCTAATAGGTTGTAAATATCCATCCAGTGATTACTTTCTGTAAGTTTCATCAAAATCTGTCATGTGGTTCATGAGCTATTTTGCTAACAAACACTAGTTCAGACCTACCTCCAGAGTTCAGGAGGCCGGGCTGCGACTGAGTGAGTCCGAGCAGAGGAGGCTTTTTTCGGACACAAGCTGGGAACGGTCGGTGGACCCTAGCGGCCGAAAGTGGTACTGCTCCATTTTATTCGTCAGAATGAATGGAAACTGTCATATCTCAGCCAAAAATTGGTCTAAAATATGGGGGGAAAAATCCATAAATATGTCGCTTCACCCCATAAATCGCAGGACATGAAAATTAGTTTAAAAAAACTGTGACTTATAGGTCGGAAAATACAGTAGTGTCACTTTTTATTCCAACAAGTTTGTTGTTGAATTTTACAAATAAAAAATAAAGTATTTTAAGGAAATTAAAAAAAGAAAAGAAATTATCTCATTTAGTTTCATGTAATGCCTGTTTTTCTTTTTGTCGTTTTGTTTTTTGTGAATAATACCACAAGTGACAAACAATATTAAAAAAAAATCTTTTGTACGTTTTGTTTTCCTTCCTAAAACCAAAAGCCAACAAAAATATTGGGACAGGACTTGGTTAACCAAAAGCCCAGCCTGCACATCTGGTTTTATTACTCATAACTCATCTCAACATAAAACGTCTGGTTTTCAGCTTCAAGCAATGAACACCAATATTTTTATTCCTATTGCTTTTATTGGCACTGTTATATTTCTATTTTTGCTTTTTTATGACATCAACGTGTCTACAAACAGTCTCCTGTCCCTTTAAGAGTAAATTAATTTCCAGTGAAACCTCCCGGTGAGTTTTGATGCTCGTTACTTTTCCCACACTGGGGCCTTTAGTCTGCTCTTACTGGGATGTGTGACTCCAGGTTTGATTTCAATGGCTGAGCGGCTCCAGCTGTCCTTCTCCACCTGAGACATCCTCTCACGAGTCATCTGGTAGGAGTCGTCTGTGGCGCACACGGTGATCTTGTCCTGGACGCTGCCTTGACCTTCAAGCTGCTCGCGGCCGTCGCTACAAAACAAATAAAGCGCACAGCCGTTAAAGTTCAGGCTTTCTGCTGACCTTACAGTAAACTCTATAGAGATCTGGTCCCGTAGGCTAATGGTGTCCACGCAGCTTAGCGGGGCTTTGTGCAGGAGTTCTTGACATATGTTATGTCATGGGGCTAGATTTAGCCCTGCAGCCTGGTCCCAAACAGGACAGAGCTGGTGGAAAAGCACCATGATTACTTTGGCTCTGGCAGCAGGCGTGCACAACGAGGATCATCTTGAATAAAGGCAAATTGCTTCAAACAAACCTGGAGTACATGAATGCTTTAAGGAGGATTTAGAGTACAGTCAAATCCCATTTTTATTACTGTATATGAAAAATACAATCCTTCTATCCTCATCTATTCAATGTTAATTACATCTGTGGCCACCTAACTGTTTTCCTTTTTATTCTTCAAATTTAAAAAGGCAGATGAAGACAGGGAGATCCTGCTCTCACGCTGCAGCCCTGCTTTTCTTGGCTTCGGCAAGAGACAAAAACTAAAAGCAGTAAACAGAAATGCAGCACGGCGCTCAGCTTCCCAAGCATGTACTGTATGTTCCCACTTTAGCTTTCAGTAATGACAGGTTCAGCCCAAAAATGCAGAGGAAATTACAGCTGGTCCACAGTGTGTCCAGCAAGCTGAAAGATAGTAGTCTCTCATTATGTTCATGAGCATGAAGAAATTAAAAAGAGAAGTCCAGCCCATTTCAGCTCTGGAGTTTTATGCACCAGGACAATAAAAAACAATTTGACCTTTTCCAGGTTCTAAAACGAATCAAACCTGAGCTCATCATTTATTAAAATGTTGTGAGAAAAATTAAGGCCATGTTGACGCTGCAGGTCTTGATGCTCAATTACAATTTTTTTTGCTCATATCAGATTTGTGTATGTGTGTGTTATCGTTTACATCATAATTTAAATGTGGCCGTCGTGCAACTCCAGTGTGAACAGTCTATGGACCTGAAATGACCTGCAAGTGCAGAAGACGTGACGTCGCACGAAGCACGCCGTGTTTACAGACGTAAATATGGATGCTAAACACGTTAGCATGTGTGTCAATTGTGCAACCAGAACTCAAATTATCTGACATGCTTGTTTTGTCCAGTTTTTACATTTGATCTTTCCATTTCCCGCCTGCTCCGATGCAGAATTGCACTTTTGGAATGGGAGCGACGTACTGAAAGAGACACAAACTCAAGTATCGATCCCATCAAGTTAGCATCAATGCAATCAATCACCATCAGTATCTGTTTTCTGCTGTACATCGTCAATCATCCAGGACATGGCAGATTAAGCCACAGCAACTGGACTTCTGTTCTGTAGTTGAAGAAATGTGGAGTTGTTCCACAATTAAAACTGCACGAGGATGGTTTAATTATTATTAAACCTTGGATCGATCCACATACCCAAACCTCAGTGATGTGTGCATCTTGTTTAGTACCACATCAGAAAATTCTGGTCAGAACCGAGAAAAAAAATACAAATAAAGATTTGTCATGTTCAGACTGTCAAACAAAAAGATATGGGCCAGAATTTAAAAAAAAAAATCTAAATCAGATTAAGTCCACTTTTGCCTGCAGTGTGAACGAAGCCTAAATCCACCCCATAATGAACAGTGTCACTGTTGGGAAAAAGAAAAAAAAAAAACATATCAGCAGCACATACACCCCTTAACAAGTCTAAAACATGAAGGTGGAGGGATAATGATTTGGGCTTGTTTTGAAGCCACAGGACCTGAGCAACGTGCAGTTATCAAATCAATCATGGACTCCACTGTAGATGAAGGATTCTACGCTAAAATATGAGAGCATCTGTCCGACAACTGAAGCTTGGACCAAACTGGGTCATACAACAAGACTGTGACCTCAACCCCGGCAGAAAATCTTCAACAGAATGACTGAAGAAGAAAAGAATCAAGGTGCTGCAATGGCACAGTCAACGTCCAGACCTCAGCCTGGTTGAACATTCTATGTTCCCATACAATGGTGAAAGTAGTTCTCTGCATTTAACCTTCAGAGAGAGTTGTGCAGAGGCAAATGTCTGCAAGCCTCAGGGAACTGAAGAAACACTGTAATGAAGAGTGGACCAAAATTATTCCACAATGTAAAAAACTGAGCAAGTCCAACATAAAACACACTTCAAGAACTTGCTGCTAAAGATGGCTTTAGGACAGGGTCTGCAACCTTTTTGATCGAATGAGCTATTATTTCTGCCACTTTGCTCACTAAATACAACGTACAGTACCTGGAGCTGCAAAACCTGCTTGTCAACTGGTGGCCCATGGGCCACTTGGAGGTCGTTGGATGAGGGTTTTTTTCTGGCCAGTTGGGGTGATGATAAACTAAAACTATATAATGAATTTTTACATTTATTGATATTTTTACATTTTAGGGTAAAAGGAAAGACCAAAAGGAGAGAAAAATTGTTTATACAAAGATATAAGGATTTTAATTGTCATTCACATCACATGTGGTACATGAGGTGGAACAAAACTATGTACACAGGGTCCGAGTTAGCCTGGTTAAAACCAGACCCTTGTCCTTCACTTCGCTTTGTACTAGGGTCTGGGATTTCTCCCATAGACAACGATTTCTCTGGTCGATTTTTGACTGGACCAATCAGAGAACAGAAGGCGGATTACCGGACCAATCAGAGAACAGAAGGCGGAGTTTTGAACGACGTCGACTGACGTCGTCAGTTAAAATGGCTGCCGCCACGAAGGAATTTTCATGAAAACAAGGTAAAAAACTATTATTTCTTTGCTGAGAAAAAATATATTTCTTAGCTGACGTTATATCAGAAGTGTTCCTGAGCTTAACAGTTCCTAAATCAATTCACGAAATGGTCAAATCTGCTGGATTTAAATTGTTTCGGTTTGACATTTTCCAAACAGCCTCGGGTGCGCTACGAAAATAAATTATAAAAAATCGAATTTTATCTCAAATGTTTCATCTAGGCCAACAGTCAGTAAATTAGAGCCATATAATTACACACTGGTAGCAGAAAAAATATCCACCGAGTGGTTTTTGAGCTATTTATCTGCAGCCTGGACCTCGCCAGGCTAAACTAATGGTGAATCCAGACCGAATGCGTTTTCTACTGCAGGAACGTCCAGTTTACATGCAAAGTCAATGGTGGACGCACCTCCAGGCGCCTCCTGGCGTCTTGCGTCACGTCGCGTGCGTGTTGAGCGTGCTGGAGAGCTTTTTCCGTGCACGTGAACCCGCGTCAACCTCCAAAGCACGCCTCCAACATGCTGAAGATTTCGCCGTTCAACTTTCAAACGCCGCTCAAACTCTACCCGATTGGTTGGTGTGTCAACCAATCAGGGAGAGTCGGGGGAGAAGAGAGGGGGTCAGGGGGAGAGTCCCTATGTGACGCGGAAACCAGTGACGCGGAAACCATTGCGCATGTGACGTATTGTTTGTGGAACACAGAAAAAACCCGCGGAGTCATGGAATATGGAAGAGAAACTCATTGTAGCTGTGTGTTCGCGACAATTCCTTCACAACCAGTCAAGTCTGCTCCACAGAGACAGAAATAAAGAGCTCCTCACCTCGCGGAGTGCATTGACGACTCGGTACACCGGTAAGCTCCTCCCCCACACCCCCGCAGCAGCAGGGTTGCCAGATAAACATGAATTTTATTTTTTTATTTATTTATTTTTACCCCTTTTCAGTGCAAATGTTCACTAAACTCAACACATTATTAATCTTATCAGACCCTCACGCAGCAAATATGACAGTTTGGGTTAAAAAAAATAAAAAATAAGCAACAGTACTAGATGATTAATTAATTTTTATCTGGCAACCCTGCGCAGCAGTTTTCTGGGTAGTTTCGCTTCTGGCTTTTTGGTCTGGACACAAAGTGCGTCCACTTGCGTGCGTGTTGAGCTTTTTTGCAGTTGAAATCGCGTTCGGTCTGGATGTACCATTACAAAACTCCGCCTTCTGTTCTCTGATTGGTCCGGTCAAAAATCGACCGGAGAAATCCTTGTCTATGGGAGAAGTCCCAGACCCTAGTACAAAGCGAAGTGAAGGAAAAGGGTCTGGTTTTAACCAGGCTAGGTCCGAGTTACATCCAACAAATATACAAATTGTAAAGAAAAACATTACCGGTAATAATAATAATAATGAATTTAATTTATAACGCACTTTTCATTAATGAAAATCTCAAAGTGCTAGTGCTAGTAAGATCAGAGTCATGAACTAAGAATATACTACATTCACTAAAACTGAGAATACACAAGACTAAGAGATGCTCACAAGTCATTTTTTGCAAGTCCAAGTCAAGTCTCAAGTCTCTGATCTCAAGTCCAAGTCAAGTCTCAAGTCTCTGATCTCAAGTCCAAGTCAAGTCCAAGTCAAGTCCCTAATATTTGAGTGACACCGTGAATGAATGTATGCTATTCATTCGCAAACAATGGACATTAAATGTCTCTCCTTTTAAAAATATCCAGGTTAACATTAGATTAACACACTGACGCTAAGCTTGTTTGTAGCAGCTGCTAACAACCTTTTAGGCAGTGACTACACGTTACAGCTTATTTTTATCTGAATGTAGAGGCCAAAACATTACATTAAATGTCTCTCCTCAATTCAATTCAGTTCAGTTTATTTATACTGTATAGCTCCAAGTCACAAGTTGTCTCAGGGCACTGAACAGAAACAATCAAATGTAAAAATAATAAGTTAACAGAAACTTTAATATAAAAATAATGGTAACACTATTTATCTGAGGAGACTGCTTTGAGTTTAACTCCATGTTATAAAAAAGCTACAGTAGTTAGCCAGAGTTATTTCAGGATGAAATAATTTGAACTTCTGTTTGAATTTAATGCTATGAACTTTTTCCTTTTTGTTACATTTACTATGAATTTCTCACAGGGCAGAGAGCCAACATGGAGGACTCACAAACATATACAGTATTATTATTATTATACAGTACAAATAATATTGTCCAGTGTCTGATGCTGCAGTCATGTTACTGAGCTCCCACTGATGGGCTAACCTGGTTCCACCAGCAGCAGGATCCTCAGACAGAACAGCTGGTGGGATGTCCTGGTATCTGCAGCCCTCTCTCCATTTGTTTCTTCATGGACATGGAGCTGTGACATTATGTTGTGCCCTTTCCTCAGCAAAACGCTCCTCCAGTGGAGACTTTCTGGACAGACTGCAGGGAGGTTCCTAAACAAACAACAGGTTTATCAGTATTATCAGTAAAAAGAGATTATTAAATCATTTTTAAGACTGAGAATGTATACAATTATTAGCTCTGTTGTTATTGCCTAACTAACCTATTCAATAATTCTTCAAACTGTGACATTCACTCATAATGGAATGAAAGAGAACATAAACAGAAATTATATAATAATGAAAACTAGAGACATTAAAACATTTTAAAAGACACAGAGAACTTTAAATGAATTAAGAATGTTAATAAGTGTTGGATTTGAGTGCAATGTAAGTGCAGTCCATGGTTGAATTGAATCCACATCTGAAAAGGGATGCAACCTTTTCACAACATATGCTGTAACTGTTTTGTGGCACTCTTTTTCAGTTACGTACGTTTTTACCTTGGACAGTCACTGGTGAACACTGTGAAGCCATTTCAGGTCGTTTGTCTAAGAAAAAATACGAGCTAACGTTAGCATCGTGTGTATTTGAGCTGACTTACCGCTTTAAGCGGAGTATAACTTGTTAGCTGCCTTAATGTTGGTATGAGACTAGTTTATAGTTTATTTATTTACCTGATGGAGCTGAAGAGGTAGCGATTAGCGAAAAGTTCGGCGGAGCGTTTTGCAGACGGACTACTCTGTACTTCCGGTCGGATACGAAGCGAAAATAATCCGGTGGAGTACGTCAAAGACGGGACACTATTTTACTTCTCCACCCTCCTTTGCATGATAGAAAATTATTGCAAGTGCTGCACTGACCTGACTGGTCATTTTATTAAATTAGTACGCTATCGATAGCAGATGCACACTTCCGGTGGATTCTTCTTCGTTGGTTTTCGGTGGCGGCTACTTCCGGTTGGCTAACTAGCATCGAACATAGGAATCGCAAATTAATATTTTGAACGATTTCGGGAAAACCGCACAGTTAGTCCCGGTTCAGAACAATTCTCGATGCTCACGAGTCTCAAATGGCGAGTCCGAGTCGAGTTGGAAGTCTTTTGAATGCAAGTCCGAGTCGAGTTGGAAGTCTTTTGAATGCAAGTCCGAGTCGAGTCTGAAGTCTCTGTTTATGCGACTTAAGTGCGACTCGAGTCCGAGTCCCAAACTCGAGTCCCCATCTCTGGAGCGTACAATAGCAAGGATCAAGAGGTGCCCTCTGAGGTATGTGCCCATTCTACCCGAGGCTTGGCTACCTCGTGGTCATTGTTCAAGGGCGTGCCAGTTGCAGACATCTGCGCGGCTGCGAACTGGAGCTCAACGAACATGTTTGCAAAACATTACAGTTTGGACGTTACTGAGTGTGACGTCACTCAGGCTGTCCTCTCTAACACACAGTAGAGAGCGGCCAAGTGATGCCTAATGTATAAAGGCAGATGTTCACACAAGCATGCATTTTACTGAACATTTCAAGGGTGTGAATGATTTACGTTCCCATAGCAATAGTGTTGCACTGAGTGACTGACTGAAAAGGGAACTGAAAGTTATGCACCATAACTCATGTTCCCTGAAGGAAGGGAACGAGGTGCAACACAGTTGGCCCTTTTCAATGCTGAAAGCTCGGTGAAGTGCATTTTGGAGGACGTAGGATGGGCGTCCGCATCTTAAGTACCCAGAGGGCGGGGTCTCTGGGTACGCTGACGCCCCCTGCCATAAAGGCGTGAATGTATTCCTTCAGGTAATCGCGCGGGGGCGCAATTTCCCATAGCAGTAGTGTTGCACCTCGTTCCCTTCCTTCAGGGAACATGAGTTATGGTGCATACCTTTCAGGTTTCTCTCCTGGACCTGTTGCCTCTGCAACCCAGCAACATACTGTATACTGTAAGTGGTAGAAGATGGAGATGGAATCTAGATCTAACAAATTTCCCATGCTGATAAAATATTGGATGGGTATATGTACTGTGCATTTAAAAAGGAAATAATAAGGCTGGATTCACAGTTTCCATCTCTACAAACAGTGCCAAAGCTTCTCATGTATGCAGGTGTAAAGCATCTACAGTGTGCACAACACATCATAGCCTCTTTGAATAGCAGCCAGTGTCTATTCAGTTCTTCTGTTCAAGGTCTGCTTTGTCACATGGCTTTTTTTTTTTGTCTTAGTGGGGGATTGATCCAGACAGCTCTCAGTTTGTGTTGTTACAAATGTTTGTCATGCATGCGGTCGGCCATGAGGGACTTGATGAACCCCGCTGACTAATTCAGATGATGGCGTTTACATCCGATGGATCCTGTGGCTGAACATGAAAACTGTATACCTTATTTTTTGGCATATAAGTCACAGTTTTTTGCCTAATTTGCATGTCCTGCGACTTATACGGCGAAGCAACATATTTAAAGATTTTTTCCCCATATTTTTAGACCAATTTTCGGCTGAGATATGACCGTTTCCATTCATTCTGAGGGAAAATATATATAGCAGTACCACTTTCGGCCGCTAGGGGCGCTAAATGGCCCTCTGGGCTTTTGAGGACTACCGGTGTACCTGTGTACGGATATTTTAGAGCAAAAAAAAGTCCTGCTGGATGGACAGCGTGTGCGCGCACATCATGCTGCAATTTAAAGATAAAATTAAAGTGTTTAACTCCATTCCTGCCATCATCCTGGGAGGCTTGACCAAGCTTCAAAGCAGCTCTGCACCGCCTTTGGGAGGAGTGGATGGTGGACGGAGAGCACAGCTTCACGGCTACAGGACGGATGTGCCACGCGACGTTCCAGCAGGTCCTTGGATGGATGGATAAAGCGTGGACCTCAGTCAGTAAAGAATCCATCCGTCGGGGTTCAGGAAGGCCAGGATGTTTGCTGGACCTGGATGAGGAAGAGGAGGCAGTGCTCTGAGCTGCATCAACTTGTTACCTCAGGAGTTGGCAGAACTCTTCACCAGCGACACAGAGGATGAAGAATTCAACGGGTTTGAATAAAAATAAATAAATAAAAAGGTGTTTCTGTCATCATTATGGGCGGATGAGCGCGTAGTAATTTTAAAGCTGCTTTATTTCGTCGGCTTCATTTGGCCACGTTTTAACAGTCAAACTGCATTTATTAAGAAAAGTTCAGCTCAGACGCATCTTTACTATAATGTCAGCAAACACATATATTTTTTTAGGTGTTTATCTTGTTAAATTTTAAAGAGTTGCAGGTTTCCGCTCGCTGCGCGTGCACGTTTTGCAGATCCGCCGTAGCGAAACTATTTAAATCCAGCAGATTTGACCATTACGTGCATTTATTAAGGAAAAGTTCAGCTCAGACACATCTTTACTATAATTTTCAGCAAACAAATAATTGTTTTTAAGTGTTAATCTTGTTAAAGTCCTTCCGTGCACGCTCCTGTGGCCATTTGGCAGCCACTCCATTTTTGGCAAAACACCGGCCCACATTTCCGGGTTGTCTGCGTTGATGCATAACAAACGCGATGCGTCAGCGGTGATGCATAATAGATGCGACGTATACGGCGGTGCAACATGTTTATGGGTTTTTCCACTTTATTGGACATAATTGGACTGATGCGACGTGTACGGCGGTGCGACGTGTACGGCGGAAAATACGGTATATATATTTTTTTAGTCATGGCAAATGCCATTGCACACACACAGTATTATTCTCTTATCATTCTAAAGCTTCATTCTGATGCTTCAGCATGTTCATTATATGAATGTTTTAAATGTATTCTTAGGAACACCAGCAATTTTATTTGCAGGATGCTGAAAAAAACAACATTTATTTAAATAATACTTAAACAAGTGTAAAATCTGGTCTTTTTTTTTTTTGTCTGCCACTAAGTTCAGTGTGCTAAAATCACATGTTGGTTACTGTATATATGCAGATGGAAGCCTTCTGTCTTTTTTCCACCCCCTTCTTTCTCAACCACCTGGCCCTGCTGACTGACCAGATGCACCCTGAATAGAGCAGGCCTGGTAAGAGGAGAAAAAAGGAGACAGAAGATGTCGATGCAGAATGTCATTTTTTACAATACAGGGTAAAAATAAACTCCACACTGAGCAGCTAGCTCAGCTGAAGGCTTTATTGTAAGTGTGTTCATATAAAGCAGAAAGAAAAA
>JBBPBX010029213.1:0-36025 GCA_038048925.1 Garcialebias charrua | reverse complement strand
GTGCAAATTAAACTCAGGTCCAACGTGGCTACGGGACGTTCTGCAGATTTCCTGGTGTGCTGGTCTGATGTGTGGGCTGCACGACCAACGTTCCCTGTTTTTTTTTTTTTTTTTAGAACTTTATAATAACATATAAACACAGAACACCGGTGCGGCTGCAACTGCCAGCTCGCGCTTGTTTTTCCCTACCTGACCTGTCAATTAATTCAATAGGCGTGTCAGCAAATGACCAATCAGCAGCCTCAATTTGTCCCGTAGGTAAACGCTCTGCCCTACAGCTGCTCAAATGACATCAATAATTTGGTGCGAAAACACTGGAGCCTCACGCTGAGCTATGGGGGTGAACTGCCTGCGTAAATTACGCACGTAGACCGGCGTATGGCTGTACGCAGAGCTATACTGGAGCCTTTACAGTGTAACCATGAGCAGAGCAGGTCAACACCTCCTCATGATGAACATATCAGTAACATCAGCAGTCATGAAAATGTGACTGATAATAAACATCACACTGCGTCTGCATGCAGGTAGGTGTGAGCCCAGATTAAAAAACTCCATGAAAATAATAATCATTCTGTCAGAACCCTAAGAACAGAACGGGTCATGGAGAAATGGAAAACATCACGTAATGCACAAACAGACGCTGAGAGCGGCGTAGTGCAGCCGTGCGCGTCACGTAACATGAGAAGGCGCGCATGGGGCAGAGGAGGTGAGACGTTGCTTCCTCCTCAGAGTTATGAGGTGGAGGATGAAACTCATCCAAAGTGATCACTCTCAATCTGAAAAAAAACTTTTGATGCTTTCTGAAATAAAGCAGGGTGAAGAAGTAACATGGTTGGGCTGCCAACAGCTTGAATCCTGAGACATGATGAAGCAACAGAGAGAGCATATAATCACTCACTCTCTTTGCAGATGTCAGAGCTAACAGCAAGGTTGTTTAAAATGACAGCAATTTAACCCTTAGATGCATAAGTGGGGTCAAAAATGACCCCGAGGGTTGTTATTCTTCTAAATCTCTGAAACTAAAAGTTTTTACTCTTCCATATTCCAGGTATTCCTCATAAAACATGTTTGTGACTTCAAGCCATTTGAATTTTTTTAAATGTTTTTATACATTTTCAGAAATTGCAGTTTTTGTGTCACTACCCCAGTTTTTCATGAGTGGGGTCAAAAATGACCCCAAGCATTTCCAATGGAATCTCAAGGGTTTGCTTTGGGAACCTTTGATTCTTACCAACTGTGACTGTCAAGATACATTTTCTGTCTCATTTACACATCTGATACCTGCAGTCTCACCACTAGGAGGTCAGTTTGACACAGCAGCAAACATGTATTATCTTCATTTACCAACTCCATGACTTTACTGATAGAATATCCTGTTGGTCAACAAAGTAGACACTCTTAGCTAACTACAAAATAATGTTAGTACTTAAGCTAGCTAACATTACACTAGCTTAGTAAGCCAGCTGATATTACTGGATTTGTTGTGTAGAAACTCACTGTATTCATAATTCCTTGTAACAAATGCAAACCTGTTGGATAACCTATTACATATTATTATATATATTATATTATATATATATTATTTTAAAAATCTGTATGCCTCTTTTATGATTGTCTATTGTTGCTGTTGTCCATTGTTGTCATAGTCCTTTGTTGAAACCAAGTCTCATGTTTGTCTGTTTTATGTTTTCTCATCTAAACTATCATGACTATTTGGAGGACAGCGATACCCGAAGACCTTGCTCGAGATATGACCCTGAACGGATGGAATGAAGAACCCATCAGTGGTACTGACTCGGGATCTGGCATCTTGAATGTAGAGGATACAGATTATTGTCCACCTGGACATGTCAGGCTGTCTGGAAACCAACCTGCCTCTGCTGAACAAGATCAGTCAGACACGGAGGAGTCCTCTGAGACCTCCAAAGAGGGAATGGATATTGTGTCCAACAGAATGAGCCATGAGGGCTCTTACTAGGCAGAGTTATCTCCCACTCAGGCTAAAACACCAAGCCACAATTTACTGAGAAGTCGGTCAGGGCCTGCACCTGGGTTTAGCACCATCTCTCAATAGATGCATGAAAGCTGTTTATCACCGATAGTACATTAGAAGAGCAGCACGGTGGCGCAACTAGTAGAGCTGCTGCCTCTCAGCGAGCAGGTACCTGGTTAAAATCCCGGTCCGGGGGCCTTTCTGGGTGGAGTTTGCATGTTCTCTCCGTGCATGCGTGGGTTTCCTCCGGGTACTCCGGTTTCCTCCCACAGACCAAAAACATGCATGTTAGGCTGATTGGTAACTCTGAATTGTCTCTAGGTGTGAGTGAGAGAGTGAATGGTTGTTTGTCTCTATGTGGCCCTGTGATGGACTTGCGACCCGTCCAGGGTGTACCCCACCCCTCGCACAGTGATTGCTGGACATGGGCACCGGCGACCCCCGTGACCCAAAAATGGAAGAAGCGGGTAAAAGATAATGGATGGATAGTATATTAGAAGAGGTGTTGACATGAACAAACATGGAGGGAAGAAGAGTCGCAACAAGCAGAGGAAAATAGTGGAAAAATCTAAGCAAACAGGAGCTCATGGCCTTCATTGGAGTGACCATTCTTGCAGGAAGTGAGAAGAACTGGAATGTACCAATGTGTGTGCTCTTTGGGAGTCTTCTACACAACCCAAGGTACCCTGAACCTACCAACCGACATCTCTGAAACTGGAAGATGTGGAGTGACAAAAGTTGCAAACAAGTAACAGGAGAGAGGCACAGAGGGCCAACAGAAGAGAAAGAGGTGCCAGATGTGTCCAATAAACAACGATTACAAAACCACCAATTGGTGCAGGAAATGCAGTACCCCAGTGTGCAATGGTCACAGCCAAAAGCAAATAATTAGTGACAACTGCACACAGTGAATAGAGAAAATATGTTTGCGTAGGCACATGTGAGTGTACAGTGTTCTGGTTGTATGTTCATTCTCTTTTTTGTCCTTCAGACAGATAGACATTCTATAATTTTTGAAGATTTTTGATGTTATTTTGTGTGATTTTTTTAAATAAAAAGTTATGAATAACCATGTTAAATCTAAAATCAGTCTTTTGTTGACCCAAATATAATAAACATAACTGCCTTTAACCAAAATTAAAGACATAATTTAAATTCATTGCAAAAACCCATTGATTCTAATTGGGGTCATTTTTGACCCCACTCATGGAAGAATGTAGGTATTGGTTGTTCATGCATCCTAGGGTTAAGTGGAACCTCATCTAGAAGCTCAACGGAACTCTAATCAATGCGCGTAAAACCATTGTTAGGTCCCACTGAAGAGCTAGTGAGCGTGACATGGGTCTGTGTCTCCATACACCCTTCATTAAACGCTTAATCAGTGGGTTACTAAAAACTGTTCTGTCACTGAACCTTCATGACAGGAAGAAATAGCAGCAGCATAAGTTTTTATTGTGCTGAAAGCCAAATTTCTGTCCATCAGTTGCTGCAGAAATGACAGCATGCAGCCTATCTGACATGAAGTTACCTCCACGCCTTTCTCTTTGCACCAGGGCTGAAAAGCTGTCCACTTTGATGCGTAAGCGCTATTGTAGACGCAGCTTGTGCGTCTTGGATTGTACGTACCACATCTTGTGCGAGGCCCATGTTTTCTAAGCGGATCCATTCAGCATCCAACCCAGAGGTGCTGACCTATTTCCGGATAGATCCTGATTGCTCCTCCCGCCTAGGGGAGCACATCCTTCCTCTACGGGAGCTTCCACAGCCGGCCAGACACCAGCTGCTGTAGGTCTGGAAACCATGAAGTGCTCTTTCGCTCGGGAGCCACAAGGATGACTGACAGTTCTTCCTCCCGGACTCGATCCAGGACGCGTGGGATGAGCGGAACAGGAGGGAATGCGTAGAAAAGCTTTTTGGGCCAGGGACTATGTGCAAACGCGTCCACTCCTAAAAGTGTATTGTCCCATGGGCTCAGTGAGAACCACAGCTGACACTGGGCGTTCTCCCATGTATCGAACAGATCCACCGTTGCCCGGACGAATCTGGTCCAAATCTGGTCCAAATCTGAGAAACCAGTTTGGGATGAAGGGTCCAGTCCCCGTGGCGAGGGCTGCCCCTTGACATTATGTCCGCCCCTTTGTTCAGGACGCCGGGGATGTACATTGCTCTGATGGAAAGCAGGGGTTTTTGTACCCAGTACAGCAGCTGTCTCGCAAACTGCAGCAGCTGGGTTGATCGGACACCTCCCTGTTGGTTGATGTACGTTGCTACCACCTTGTTGTCTGTGTGAATCAGAACATGCTGATTTTGTAGCAGGGGGCAAAGTGCTGAATCACTTTTAACATTGTCAACAGCTCGAGCACATTTATGTGATAAGATGTGTGATCTGGTCACCGTGCTCCCACCGTCTGAGACAGGCATGTCAGAGCCTGACAGAGACACGTCCATGCACACCGAGACGTGTGACATAAGTCTGCTGATGGGGACTCCCTCCGACAGAATGAGGTTTTCTCAGTGACGTAGATCAGTTCACACGGAAGGGGAAACATAGATCATCCGTCTCTTCTGATGCATAGGTTCTACGTGCAGGTGGACAAACAATCTCTGGATTTTTCTCATGTGGAGCAAACCAAGTTTACGACCACATGATCAGCTGACATCGTCCCTAGGAGGCGCATGACAGTCAGGGCTGTCACAACTTTGCGGGGTTTGGCACGGCTGAGCTGAGCAATCAGAGCGTCGGTTCTCTGCTGTGATAATCGGGCTCTCATTGTGTTTGAGTTTGGCTCCACTCCCAGATAAACAATCATCTGGGACGGGAGAACAGAACTTTGTCCCAGTTTACAGAAAAACCCAGTTTAACAGATGTTTTGCTAAAACTCTGGTCTGTATTTTGGGATGATGGAGATGTGGAAAAATGCGTCCCACAGATCTATGGAGGTAAACCAGTCGTTCTGGTGGACGTTCTCCAGCAGCTGTTTGATTGTCAGTATGTGGAATTGTCTCTCCATAATCGGTTTGTTGAACATGGACAAATTGAGAATGGGTCTCATCCCTCCCGTTTTCTTGGCACTAGGAAGTAGCGGGAATAACAACCAGTGTTTTCCTCTCCGTCGGGAACTCTGGAAATTACATTTTCATCAGGAGTTCCTGAACTTCTGACTGGAAGGACGAGCTCTGTTCTGGAGATGATAGGATCGCCTCCATAATCCCTCTGAAATGTGAGGGGTGAGCTGCAAACTGCAGCATGTAACCCTGCTTATCAGTCTGTTCATCCACTTGTCCAGTGAACACACTCGCTGCCACTCTACGTAACGCTTGGAGAGTGGGCGTGCGTGATTTTCTCGTGCGATGGATGTCATGGACGATAACCAGTTTAGAGCCCCTACCACCGTCACCCGTCTTGGTGTTTCTTCGGGAGAGATCCAAGGGCGCTCAAACCGAAAAGGGCTGGTTGCACGCCTCTGTGTTACGCTCAGGCTGCAGGTTCAGGTCAGAACTGAGGTGAGCTGGAGTATACTGAGAGGGGGCGTCGACACTTTGTGAATGAGACGCCGCTTCAGAGGGGGCTCATGCTGCTGTTGTGGTGCAACACGTTTTCTCCTGCTACGCAGTCTCCGTCTCTTAGTGTGACCGTCTCTGTTGATTCCTTTAAAACGCAGCTTAAGACACTTTTATTCAGACAAGCTTTTAGTTAAATGTTTTTATTTAGTGTTTTCATCAGCTGTTCTTGCTTTTATCAGCTGTTTTTATTGTTTTGATTAATCAGCTTTTATTACCGTATTTCTTTTGTCTATTTTAATCTTTTATTTTGTATTTTGTACAGCACTTTGTGATTTTATCTATGATAAGTGCTATATAAATAAAATTTACTTACTAGGAACAGCAGGAATTAACACCGGTTCTGGAAGAGAGCGAGGGGTTTTTCCGGACTCGATCTGCTGAGCAGAATCAGTTTTAGCTGTCATGACAGAAAAGTGTTTTGTGACATTTTTCGAGCTGCGAAATGCCTCCTAAACAACTGTTTAGAGGAGGCCGGCTTGTTATGTGTGGAGAATGTGTGATGCAGAGAGGCTGTTGTAAGATCAGTTGATCTGACAGGCAGGCTGGAAGCAGATGAGGACTTGCTCTCTGAGAGATGTTTTTGTTTATTTCAAAAACGTACATCTAAAAAAACACACATTCCCCTCCAAGGAGTCATTTCTTGGGCTGTCACTAGTGAAGCGGGGCCAGGTGGTCCTCTGGATCATTGTCATCCAGGCGGCGGTGCGGGAAACGCAGACCGTGGATGTGGCGAGGTTCAAAATGACGTTGGCGGCCTTACACAGGGAGCTCTTTGTCTCCTCCGGCAGGTCTGCTTCCTCCAGCCTCTTCAAGATGCTGAGGGCCAGTAGGGCGATATTGTTGTTCGCCACCGCCGTATGAAACGAACATTGGTGAGCTCGGTTTGAGAGCTGAATGATCGTCTGAATATGCTTTCCTGGAGGGACCGGTCGCTGGTCCATCCTGGAAGCTTTTGCCCCGAAACGCCTCCGTAAGGCTTGGCTCCAGAAGAGGAACCGAGGGAACTCCGTTCGGTAAAAACCGTCCACTCTGGTGATGGAGGCGAAGGTGGAGACGGGAAGCCATCAGCTTGCCGGGCCCAGTTGCAACCTCGTTCCAGTGTGACGTCACAGCTGGAAAGGAGAGCCAGATAGGGTCTGGGCGACAAACTGGGACAGCGCCAAAAAACCTTCCTGCCAGATCATCCGATGGGGCGAGAAAGGAAGAGGTACAGAAAAAAATCCCTTAGCGCTAGCTCAGCCTTCTGATTTATGCCGGGCAGTTTCAGGAGGGGAGCGCCTGCAGCTGAAAAAACGTCTACTCTGGTGATGGAGGACGGGAGCCATCAGCTTGACGGGCCCAGTTGCAGCCTTGTTCCAATGTGATGTCACAGCTGGAAAGGAGGGCCAGATAAGGTCCAGGTGCCGAGCTGGGACAGCGCCAAAAACCTTCCCGCCAGATCATTCGATAGGGCGGGGAAGGAAGCGGGACAGAAAAAAACCTTTAGCGCTAGCTCAGCCTCCTGATTATGCCGGGCAGTGTCAGGAGGAAAGCGCCTGCAGCTGGTAGCAGAGCGGTCACCGGCGTAGGAAAAAACCCTAAGGTGGTTGAGCATTCGCTCGACCATGCCTCTTAGGGTATTTTTAGGGCAACGCTTAGCGGCGTGTGCGTACCACGCACGTTTCATGCAGGCTAAATTTAAACAAAAAAGGTTGCATGTTGTGCGTAAAAATAGCAGGCCCTATAATTGCACTAACAGCAGATGTGCGCTTTCTGTAACTTTTCATGCAAAAACAATGCTACAAAGAACAGTTTTCTTCCTGGTCGTGGTTTTAATAATTAAATAAAGACATCACACACCACTTCTTGCGGCTATGTTGCCTGAAAAACGTCCCTGTGACATCTGTTAGCCGCCGTCATGTCACTCTCCAGGAGGGGAGAAACAGTGGGGCTACTGCTAGCATCGCCTTAGCAAGCCCTAAAATTGCGCTAACAGCCAATGTACACTTTCTGTAGCTTTTCATGCAAAAACAACGCCACAAGGAACCGTTTTCTTCCTGGTCTTGGTTGTAAATAAATAAATAAAGACATCACTCACCACTTCCTACGGCTATGTTTCCTGAAAAACTTCCCGGTGACATCTGTTAGCCACCGCCATCATGCCCTCCAGGAGGGGAGAGGAGAGGGGCTACTGCTAGCATCGCCTTTTCTGATAGAATCATTCGCTTCGCATCGCGGTTCTGACGAGAACAAAAGGCGATGGCGTCGTTCAGCGAGTAGTTTTCCGCCACGGAGAAAAAAACCTCCTTGACATTAGCCTGTAGCTTGTTAGCCTGAAAGGACTGCTCATCTGCCTCTCTTCTGGAAGAAGGAGCTCACAGGGGCGGCAGCGGGAGGTGGGGCGGGTGGTGTCGGAGCTGAATGACAACTTATCTTCTTCTTTAAACAGTGCTCGCTGGATGAAGAAAAATGGGGAGCTGATTTTCCCGCATCACCGTAATTTATGCTGCGTTCCAGTTGGCTCGGAAGTCGAAATTACAAACCCGGAATGACGTAATTTCCGAGTTAAATGCGTTCCAGTTAGCTTGTCGGCACGATGACGAAAACAAGATGGACGCCCGCTACAAAGCTGTTGTTGTTCTTGCTTTGTTGGATTATAAAAAGGTTTCCAGACCAGCAGCGAAGTTGAAAAGTAATTCTGAGGCTCTTGAAATGTTAACCAGGTATGTTGTTTTAAATAACCAGTAGTTTTTTTTTTAATAAATAAGCTTATTTTTTGTTAATTAAGGTCTTGGGGCTCTTACATCTACTTTATAGTTTTAATTTGATCTCTTTTAGGATTATAGCAGCAGTACAGAAGTTATCATTAGATAAATAAAGTCAGAAATTGCTGAACATTGTTTTTCTTTTCTTTTTACTACCTCAGCATAACCATTAACAGACATGTTTTTACTGTTTATTGTTAAAATTGTTATTAAACTTCAATCAATCAAAACTTTATTTCAGACTCATATGGTCCATAGTAACAAAACATTCATTCATTCATTCAACCTTTATTTATACAGGCTATCCTCGTTGAGCCACGGGGACTCATTTACAAGAGGGACCTGTCTCACTCACACCTAGGGTCAATTTTTTTAGAGTTACCAATCAACCTAACATGCATGTTTTTGGACTGTGGGAGGAAACCGGAGCACCCGGAGAAAACCCACGCATGCACGGAGAGAACATGCAAACTCCACCCAGAAAGGCCCCCGGACCGGCCGGGATGTGAACCTTGGACCTTCTCGCTGAGAGGCAGCAGCTCTACCAGTTGTGCCACCGTGCTGCCCAAAAAAAAAATTAATTAATTTCTTTGTATTTTAGGATGCTACTGATACACACAAACCTACGGACACATGGAATAATCATGAAGACTATGGGAGGTGATGCTGAACATGGATGGCAACACGTTTGTGCGTCATTTCAGAATCAACAAGACCCAGTTCACATCTGTAATGATGCAGCTGCAGGAGAAAGGCATAAGGAAGGAGCACTGTCAAGGTGCAGCACCAGTCCCTGTAGAAAAGAAGGTCCTGATGTTCCTGTGGTACATGGCCAACCAGAACAGCTTCAGGGAGATGTCTGACAAATTTGGTCTCGCAGTCCTCAGCACACAGGATCATCATGGAAGTACTGAAGGCCATTTTGCACAATGGGACACACCTTCATCCCCTGGCCTAACGAATTGATGCTGTGGTGATGATTGTCATCATGGCAGCCTGCCTTCTGCATAACCTCTGCATTGGGGCTTCACCAGTGTGTCAGGATCACCCAAACGGCTGTCCAAGGCAGGATGAAAATGACTAAATTACTCGTTACTGTGATGTGTGGATGCTGTACTTGTATTAGCTTGTCATAACTTGTCAAAAAATGTTCTAGTGTTGTTATAGTGCTGTTTTGATTAAATGTGTTTATCTGACATGCCACTCTCTCGCTGTCATTTATATCTGTGTGGATAAACCACGCCAAAAACATAAGCTGGTATAGGTAAACACATTTTACAGCTTCAAAAACCAGCTGCAAAACTTAGTTTCCCACAACAATAACACCTGCTTAAAAGTCAGTGCTTAAATAAAGCATTTCTATGTAGTAATTTTAAAACACTGCCCGATGGTGTGCAGAACATGAGCACGAGTTTCTCTGCAAGTACATCGGTTTCCAAAAATATTGATGAAAAACTATGCAGTGCATCATGACAAATTGTTGTGTTTGAATACCAGAGGTGTTCCTCTTTTACAATGAATTTACTTTCATTCTAAGTAGTTTCTTTTCATTACCTGCTTTCCTTTATTCTACTGAAAAACCACGCTTATTGTGAAGTAAGACAAGAATTTGTTATTTCAAATTGTTTTTAATAACGTATGACAACAAGGCACAGGTACAATTTGAGGTCTGAGGTCTCAGTAAAATGAGCTACCAGCTAAAACTAAATCAAAATAACTAACTTCACAAAAATCTTACTTAGTAATGTTGAACACAAGGACACTGTTCCAGTAGCAGCTGGCAAAATGCACCGAATAGAAAATGACAGTTTTGTGCAAATTAAAATCTGTAATCTCTTGTTTCACATTTTATCTATCAGACGGGTCATCAGTCTGCTCTCCTCTGTGCTCTGCACATTGGACTCCTCTGAAATGCAGAAATCAGAAGTAATTTTAGTACACATACAAGTTCATTGTTTACAGTAAGTACTACATGTAATGGTGTTGCTATTGCTGTCTTACCTGCTGTAGAGTCGTTGAGTTGCAGTAACCGGACTTGTACAGTTCAATTTTCATCAATAAAATATGTCAAGGAGTGACCATTCCTCTGGAACAAGGGACCAGGGAAACGGGTTTGTCTGCTCGGGTCCAGGAACATGTTCATCTCCATGTCGACAAACTGCAAAGAAATATACACATGGTTAACAACAAATCACATATGGTAGTAACTCACAAAACTAACCCACAATAATAAGTATAAATAAGGTCGATTTTCACTCTCTCACACACACACACCCCCAACACAGACACACACACAGACACACACAGCTGTGGATTGACAGGATGGTTTGGGTTTCAAGTTTTGCATTTTTTTTAAACAAAATAATTGATTCTGTTAAACTGGATTCCCACCCTGAAAAGCCAAGATAAATCTTGATAGACCTTTTAAAAACAGTTTATGGTGCAAAACATTAGTTTACTAGCTAAAAATATTATTATTAGCACTTTGAGATTTTTATTAATGAAAAGTGCGGTATAAATTGAATTTATTATTATTATTATTATTAAAAACACATGTAAAAGTGAACAAAGAACAACAAGGTTGCAGGTCTCCTACGCAGCTATATCATCAACACGACAACAATCATGTTCTTTAGAAAACACAAACCGCTTAGAAACACTCTCTAATTATTAGGCGACTTATTGTATAATATTCACTGTAAAGTACGACATGTGTTACTGAGTTAATGATAAAAAATGAACACTGAACAGCTAAAAGGGGTACTGTGCTAAACAACAACAATGCCGCCTCACACCCGTTTAGCGTGCCGTTGTCGACGCACAGCGGCTGTTTAAACATATCATTATCGTTACTGTGAAGAACTACAGTGCCTGAATGCGTTAATGTGAAGTTACGGTGGAGTAAACCACAAAGAACTGCGAAAAAGAGTAAAAAGTAACTCTTTCACTCACTGTTGATGCGAGGAGCAGCCATCTTGAAACGATGACGTCACGCGATCTCGGGTGATCTCGGGTGCCGTGCGACTACACTGAGTTCACGAGTTGTAATTACGACCTGAGGGGGCGTTCCAGTTGATTTTTACTACTCGGAAGCTCGTCATTACGACCTCCGAGGACAACTGGAACGCAGCATTATACGGACGGGGTGGGCCCACACAGCAGGTGGGCGTGAACTAAAGTTTTCAGTGCGCGCTGACGCGCGGGGGGATACCCAATAGCGAAGGCCTTAAAGGGCGGACCTTATACGAAATAGAACTGGTTGGTCCACTGTAGAAGTGTACTGCTTAGTGGGGACAATGAGATCAGCAACATGGAAAATCAGCATAATCCCTGAAAGAGTGACCACTGGCCTGTAGATGAGTGCAAAATTCAGAATCCTCTGTGATCTACACTCATCTGCAGCCCATCGGTCACTCTTTCAGGGATGAAGATGTGCACATATTTGAAAGATTTACATCTTTAGTATTAAAATACATTTTTATAAAGGGTTATGTTTGCACTTCGACCTTTTTTTCATTCATTCAACCTTTATTTAGTCAGGTAAATCTTATTGAGCCTCGAGGGCTCATTTACGAAAGCGACCTACTACAAACTAAAGAATGATGAACAGCAATGATACAATTACATTCAACAATAAACCAAAGAAAAAATAGCAAAAAATAGCAAAAACATTATAAGGTAGATGTACAAAATCAAAGACAGGAACATATCTGCATTGGTTTTTGCTAGGATTCCAACAGATTCTGAAAACCATCCAGAGAGGTCAGGGCCGAGAGCTTCACATCTTTTTGTAAGATATTCCAGGAAGAGTCAGAGAGTCTTTATTGTCATTTGCACCGCATGTGGTACATGTGATGAAAACGAGATTATGTACACAGGGTCCCAGTTACATCCAACAACAAAATGTAAGAGAAAAACAGTAATAACATCTAGGATTAACTAAGAAAAACATCAACTAGTAATACACTAAGCCCTAATGTAGTAGAAAAACATCATTATAAACAGCAGCACGAACATGAGTCTGTATGAGCAGATGGTCACAGATGAACACAGCAACAAGAAAACAGATCAGCATCAGCATGATGTGATATTTTGCAGTGTTTATTCTTATTATTTATTTATTCATGAGTCTAACAGCCTCAGGGTAGAAGCTGTTCCTCAGTCTAGTGGTTCTACATTTGATGCTCCTCAACCTCCGTCCTGAGGGGAGTGGGGCAAAGAGTGAGTGTGCTGGGTGAGTGAGGTCTTTCATGATGCAGGTGGCTCTTTTCCTGCATCTGGAGGTGTAAATGTCTGTGATGGTGGGGAGACTGACTCCAACATCTTCTGTGCAGCCTTCACCACTCTCTGCAGAGCTTTTCTTTCTGCAGCTGTGCAGCCTCCATGCCACACGTTGATGCTGGAGCACAGGATGCTCTCCACTGCACACCTGTAGAAGGAGGTGAGAACTGGGCTGCTCAGACCAGCTCGTCTCAGCCGTCTGAGGAAGTAGAGTCTCTGATGACCTTTCTTGATCAGGCTGGTGGTGTTGTTGCTCCAGCTGAGGTTATCATTCATGTGTACACCCAAGTATTTGTAGCTGGAGACCACCTCCACTGCAGATCCACTTATGTTCAGTGGGGTGTGGGTGTGTTTGTTCCTTCTGAAGTCCACAATCATCTCCTTTGTCTTCTTCACATTCATGTGAAGATTATTCTCTTTGCACCAGCTCTCCAGGTGTTCCACCTCCTGTCTGTAGCTGGACTCATCATTGTTTGTGATGCATCCCACCACAGCTGTATCATCTGCAAACTTAACAATATGACAGCCTGGATGTGTGGCTGTACAATCATATGTGAGCAGAGTGAACAGAAGAGGGCTCAGCACACATCCTTGAGGAGAGCCAGTGCTGAGGGTTATGGTGGAGGAGGATAAGTTGGAGCAGAATAGGAGAAGGCCCTTTTTCCAAGTTCAGTCCTCACTGACGGAACACTGCAGGTAATCATGTCCTGAGAGCGCACACTGTAGCTGCACTCACGCCAAGACATGTAGGAGGAGATGTATGAGGGCAGCAGACCAAGAAGTGCATCATGCATACAATTCAATACCAAAAATGTGATTTGAGCCACTAGTGAATCTGCAGTAGAACTCAAAGCTTTAAGCTTCTTGACAACAATAACCGTGTTTCCATCTATTTTCAATTCGAATTTTGAGCGAATTTTTGAAATTTTGCAAAAATGTAAATAAAAATTAATGCGAATCAGAAGTGTTTCCGTCAACTGGCTTGAAGCAAATCCACCAGGTCACGCAAAGCGGCATTACATCAGATGTCAGCGTTACACATGTCTACAGTAAACAGGAAGTAGCGGTTGAAAACAGGAACCGAACCACACATCTCGTCAAAATGGAGAGAATATTTCAGGAATGTGTTGCTATCGGGCAAGTTGTATTTATTCTGTCATGCCAACTAGTTTTAGCGATGTTACATGTTGTCCGGAGCGGAAACAGCTGAACGTCACGTGACGTGAATGTTCGCTACGTCAGAACTGAGTCAGCAAATCTGTTTCCATCTCTCGTTTTGCGCATCAGCTCTGTTTCGAAAAACCCCAAAAACCCCTCAAGCGAGCGTATAAACTTTTTTGCGAATTAGAGGAAGTTAATTCGAATTGTGCCGTTTCCATTCACCTTTTCTGATGCGATACTTCAAAATGCGCATCAGGAAACCTTGATGGAAACACGGCTAATGTTTGGGGTTAAACAAGTACACCACATTCTTTGCCATCACAAGAGATGCTCTCTAGCACACAAATTCAGGGTCAACTCAACACACCTGAGACCCAATGTGGCTACTCAACTTCATCTATGTTCATCACATGTCACCTGCATTAAAAGGGTGTGTGGGAAAACATGCAATTCACGCATCATTCAGCCTTTAAGGTTTTATCTTCACTCTTAAAGGTTCAGTATGTAATTTCTGGAACATGCTGGAACTTAGGACAATTTTGAACAGAGACACGTTTCTGGTCCCTCCCCCTCAGAGCCATATGGCTCTGTTACCCTTGCTCTGCTGAAATTCAAATTCAAGCTCTGTTTTTATTGGCTGGTTACAAACTCTGTTTTTATTGGCTGGTTAATGGTGGGTCACTGTGGATTTTTAGAAATGCTTTTAGAGCAGCAAGGGGACAATAGTTTTTTTCAGAGATTACTTGTCTAAAATCAGTATGTCAGGAGGTAGTGACAGAGTGAAGAAATATGTTAAAAATATATTTTTAGAAAAGTTACATACAGCTCCTTTAAGATGTCCAGTAGGGAGCGTGAACTCTACAAGTACAAACAAGAGTGGTACCTGGGAGTGTGCATAATGACTTTACCTGTAATGTTTCTATCCGGGCCTGTAACTGGAGTCGATCCTCCAGATCTTTGCATTGCTCCTCCAGGCTCAATATCTGCTCCTGCAGTTGATTTCTTTCTAGCTCGAGCTCCTCCACGACACATCGCAGCCCAGCTGGAATCATCGGAAGACAGAATACTGTATGTGAAATTGAAGCCAGTGAAAAACCTATGCCCTTTGAACCATAACAGCTCAAAGAATAAATTTAGCACTAATTTTTGCTAAATTTACTGAGAAGCCAATATTTCCAACTATACTACTTTGAGGTTTACAGAAATCTTCATAAATAGATCCTGTCTAACTCTGAACGCTAGGAAAAACCTTGTAACTGCAACTTTCCTTCCCTCCATTGACTACGGTGACATTTACATGACTGTTCCTGCAAACACCCTGCAGATGTTGGATGCTGTCGCCTCTGTTTGCTGGAATATCTTGAAAAAAAGATCTGAAGCTCTTGACCTTGACCTCTCTAATGCCTCATCCTCACCTAAAGCATATTGCGCTTCCAAAAATCTCCAAATGCACTGTACTGGCTGCTTGTCAACAGATGACTGTCCTCATCTAACGCGTCTGCAGTGGGAGGAGCGTGTTGGTCCTCCTCTTCCGCTCCGGTGTTTGTTTATTTCCGGTCTCAGAAAAGTGGCAGACGCAATACGAAGAATTGCCTTGTTGTACTTAATCTACAAAGCAGCAACACGCAGACGCCGTGCACAACGACGATTCTGGATTCACCCCACATGAGAGGCGTCATGAATTCAGTGAATTTCACCATCTGATGATCCAAGAGCTGCGCGCAGACGAGGAGCGCTTTCAGCTGTACTTCCGTGTCACCCGCGCCCAGTTTGACGACCTGCTGTAAGTTTCTCCTTCATGTTTACCGCGGGATTTTTTTCATCTGTTAAACGTTTCGCACGGTGCCCACCTAATTCCGTCCCGTCGTCGTGGCGTGATCACATGGCAGAGTCTCTCCTGATTGGTCCTGATTGTTTGCTGCTGGGCAGCGAGCTGAATCTAGCTGTGGAAGCATGGAATGGCGTGCTTCCACAGCAAGGCATCCGAGCAGCACAGTCGCTGCTCGGATGCGATGCTGGAGTAGAAAACAGCTGCTGCTCACTTTCGCGCTGTTTGTATGCTGTGGATGCGCCGCGACACGACCCGCTGCTCCAAGATTCGCGTCCCCATAGACTTCAATGTAAAATGGCTGTTTCGGCTGCGCGAGATGCGTGCGGTGGGGAAGTAGCATATGTGGCTTCAAACATTAGTTAAGTTCCTGGCAAAAACCATTGCAGACATATTCCTGTTTTTAGTTTCCTACATCGCTTTACAACCTAGCCATTTTTATTTCATTTTTTAAAATACTATTTTCTTTTATTTCTTCTTCTCAATTTGTATGTTTTTTTATGATTGTCTATTATCTTTGTTGTCTACTGTTGTCATCATTCTTGGTTAAAATCAGGTCTCTCTTGTAAAAGAGTCCCCGAGGCTCAATGGGAAACTGTATGAACAAAGGTTGAATGAAAAAATTGTAATGCATTGTAAAATGCATTTTATGCATTTACAAATTTAGGAATGAACTAGGGGTGGGCGATATGGCTCAAATATAATATTGTGATATTTGAGAGTTTCAGATATTTCTGACGACAACAATAAATTTTGTGGTAGAACAAAAAAAAAATCATAGTTATTATTTGTGCCGGGGGACTGGATCTTTGGGAGAAACAGAGTAATATTGTGTATGCTGTTCAGTGTCAGGAGGGCTGTGATCAGTCTTGCATCAGGGAAACTAAACAGCCACTGGCCAAAAGGATGGACCAGCACAGACGATCAACATCATCAGGTCAGGACTCTGCGGTCTACACTCATCTCCAGGCCAGCAGTCACTCTTTCAGGGATGAAGATGTTCACATCCTTGATAGAGAGGAACGATGGTTTGAGAGAGGAGTAAAGGAGGTCATCTTTGTGAAAAGAAACCGTCCATCATTAGACAGAGGTTCAACTGTCCCCCTCTTACAATGCTGTTATTGCTAGTACCGGTATCAGCACTGTGTCTGAGACCCCATCCACATCATCTTCTTCAGCTTCTCCATTTTCTCCACTTTCTTCTCTTTCCACACTCACAGCGTGTCTGGAGGAGATAAAGGCATGGATGCGGCAAAATTTCCTTCACCTTAACAGTTCAAAAACAGAAGCAATTCAAATTGGTACATCACATCAAATTCAACAACAAAAAATCCTCAGTATCACTTTTTCTGGCCAGAACATCTCTCTTTCCAATACAGTCACCAATCTTGGTGTTATTTTTGATCCACAACTCACCTTTGAAAGCCATATAAAGCATATCTGTAAAACTTCTTTTTTTCATCTTCGAAATATTGCAAAGCTTCGGTCTACACTGTCCCTCACTGATGCAGAAAAGCTCGTCCATGCCTTTGTCTCCTCCAGACTGGATTACTGCAATGCACTTCTCTTCGGGATTCCTGGCAAGAACATACAAAAACTACAGTATGTCCAAAACAGCGCTGCCAGGGTCCTGATGAGAGTGCGTAAGTATGAACACATCACTCCTGTACTGCGTTCACTACACTGGCTTCCTGTTTCTGCCCGGATCACATACAAAATTTATCTGCTCACCTTCCAGTGCCTGTACGGTAATGCACCATCCTATTTAAAAGAACTTCTCACCCCTCACTGTCCTTCCCGCACTCTCCGCTCTTCCAACACCCATCTTCTTCTCACTCCCAGGTCTCGGTCTCGCACAATGGGAGACCGGGCTTTCTCCTGCGCTGCCCCTCGGCTGTGGAACGCCCTGCCCTCATATCTGAGGGCCCCACAGACCGTGACATGTTTTAAAAAAAGTCTTAAAACCTTTCTTTTTATCCAGTTTTTTAAATAATTAATTGTGCTTTTGTTTTTTATTGCTCCCAATTTTTTGAGTATTTTATCTGCATTTTGTGAATTTTTAATTTTTGATGCAATCATCTGTGAGGCTCCATCCTCTTGGTTGTTCCTTTTCTTTGTTGCATTTATGATTGATTTTTATCTTGATTTTATTTTTCATTGTAGCACTTTGAGATCTGTTTGATGTAAAGTGCGTTATAAATAAAAGTTATTATTATTATTATTATTATCACTCAGCCCTCTGTGAATAGCAAACAACCATCAGGGTGCTAACGATCCATCGTTAGGCTGATGGTCCTCCGTGATCATGTGAGCAACTGGTTTTGGCTGTCAGCAGTAAACTGGTTGATCCACTGTGAGAAGGTACTATTTTATAAGACTGAGTTGAATACAGCACCTCAGACGTTTCTACTTTTTTGTTTTGTTTTTTGAATGTCCAGAGGACCAGACTTAACTTTTTTAGATTTTTCTACCTGGATTATTGAGCATGCATCAGGGGATTTTGAATTAAATTCTGGATTTGACAGGGAGCAATGGAGAGAAGCTAAAACTGGAGAGATATGATAACCTGATGCATGCTCAATAATCCAGGTGGAAAAATCTAAAAAAGCTAAGTCTGGTCCTCTGGACTAGGGCTGAACGATTTTGGAAAATAATCACCGGTAATTGCGATCTCTATAAATTGCGATTTAAAATGTGACTATTTTTTTATTACCTTCTCAAGTATTTTTCAACAAACAGAAGCAATAAATCAATCTGTTTTACAATAAACAACGTCAGATTTATTTAAAGCAGATATTACAATAAAGCAAACAAATGTATGCCTTTTCTTTTCACCATTTCTATTTTTTCTTGTTTCATAAACATAATAGTAAACATGTTAAGTGAACTTCCTAACTACTGTCTGAACTTCACATGACAGTTAATAAATAAATATAAAAAATTAGACCTAAAAAAAATTGAACACTGCTTTCCAGCCAGTAACATCATAAAAAATAAAGCGCAAAAAACATAAAGAGAATCTGCTTTAACCAACTCGTTCTGGGAATTCAAACTCAGTGAACACAAAATAAACTAGTATCTGTTCTTATTAAATCTTTAAGATGTAAAAAACAAACAACAACTCTTGGAACAATAATGTAAACATTATACAGTAGTCAGTCAGTAACATCAGGATGCAGAGCCTTGTGAACAGACTCAAACACCTCAAAATCCTGCCAAGTTGGGATAAGGGAGTGTGCATAATGGTCACCTGACAGCACCTGAGAAATGGCTTTGAGCTTCTATAGCACCCTGGCAATAATTTCTTTGGATCCCCATCTTGTTGGACATTCAGTAATGAGGCTGTGTTCAGGAAGTTTGAGCTCCCTCTGTGCTTCAGTAATTGCTGCCTTCTTCTGCCAACTGTGGGAGAATTGCTCTCCTTTAGTGCATGTCCTGTAAAACAAAATAAAAAATAAACACACATTCACATCCTCCACTCTCACTCACACGCGTGCAAAAATTGAGGACCAGAAAAATCTTCTCACTTTGTTAGTTAAAAACAATGTGCTTTTCCCAGTTTGTCAACGTTAAGTGGATGCAAAACGTGATGACTAAATAGCTTCACATTACTGAACATAATAAACATTTTATTTAAAACGGACAATAAAAAGGATAGTATAATAGTCGTGACATCACAACAAGGTTTGGTAATAATGAGAAATTGCATCACCTCATCTAAATAGCTATGCTAAAGCTAAGCTAACGATCATTAAACACCGCTAGTTTAAAAAAAATCAGCTTGCGCGAAACGTGTGTTACTGGTTCTGTATTAATTCATATCACTAATGACAAAACTGTTTTAAAAAAAAAATCAGATAATGAATGCACTTTTTCACGCAGAACGTTAGCTTGCTGAGCTAGCTGCTAACAGGGAAACGTCAAAAACAGGCCTGGTCACATGACCAGCTTGATCTCTGTTTATCGCCCGCTGTCTCTGTGTTTCAGCCTCTAAGATTAGATACACGTTTACATGGGCTAACTTACCCGAATTTTTAACTTTTATGACTTCTGTCGAGCCTGAAGAAACTGTGTTGGAGCGCGCAGTGTTGACTTTTCCCCCTCCCTGCCTGCTCGGTTGCTCCGCTCGGCTCACTCCCAAGTCACGTGACCAGTCAAATCGCAGCCTGTGCGATTCGAGAATCGCGTTTTAACATATTGCGAGATTATCGCAAATGCGATTAATCGTTCAGCCCTACTCTGGACATTCAAAAAACAAAACAAAAAAAATATTTTGTAGAAACGTTTCGTCTTTCGTCCGAAAGACTTCCTCAGTCTGAGATGCTGTATTCAGCTCAGTCTTATAAATAGAAACCTCTCACAATGGATCAACCAGTTTGCTGATGACAACCTGAAACCAGCTGCTCACATGATCAAGGAGGACCATCAGCACCCTGATGGTTGTTTGCTATTCACAGAGGGCTGAGTGATACTAGCAATAACAGCATTGTAGGAGAGGGACAGTTGAACCCGGAGGCCTCCACCTCTGTTTAATTATGGACGGTTTCTTTTCACAAAGATGACCTCCTTTACTCCTCTCTCAAACCATTGTTCCTCTCTATCAAGGATGTGAACATCTTCATCCCTGAAAGAGTGACCACTGGCCTAGAGATGAGTGTAGATTACAGAGTCCTGGCCTGATTATGTTGATCTTCTGTGCTGTGCCATCCTTTTGGTTTAGTTTCCCAGATATGAGACTGATCACAGCCCTCCTGACACTGAACAGCATACACAATATTACTCTGTTTGTACCGCTGGACTGGATCTTTGGGATGAACCAGTCTTTGCCGTAATGTATTTTGGGTGGATCATTGGGATGAACCAGTCTTTGCCGTAATGTATTTTGGGTTTTAAAAGCCACTGGGACGTTGTGTTCAGAAAATAAACGTCTCAATTTCTCTGAAACTCCCGCGACATACGGAACAACCACTGGTCTGGGTCAGAGTTCCTTCTTTTCACCCAATGGATGGCTGGAGTCCTGTTTGGGTTTCTTCTCCGCTTTCAGGAAGGCCCAGTTAGGATATCCACATTTCTCTAGAGCCTGTTTGTGTGTGACTTCAACTTCTGTCTGGCTCCTGAGTTATTGGGGACAATGTCTGCTCTGTGATACAAAGTCCTGATGACTCTTAACTTGTGCTCCAAAGGGTGATGGGAGTCAAACTGTAAACGGATTTCATTGGCCCTGGATAATACTTTTATTTTGGATCACGCTTTAACTCCCTGCTGACCTGAAATAGACTAGGACCATGCCTTTAATTTCAGGAAGATTTTCTGGCAGCTCGCTCTGCTATTTGCTGCAAATTATTTTTTCTACCTGTTGATTCTAGACCCAGTTTGTTTCCCATGGCCGCATCCATTCATGTTCACAAAAACGTTTCAAATCACTTTTTTTAATTAATCTGAGCTTTGAAGGTGGAAGTTTCATATCTCTGAGAGCCGCTATTACACAATGATCACTCACAATGTCAGCAAATACACCTGTACCAAGGAATTTGTGAGGTGTATTTGTTAGAAACAGATCTAAGATGGAGGATTTTTTAGGACAGTTTTTGTGTGGTCTAGTGGGAGAGTCAATAAGTTGGGTTAGATTGAGTGATAGGTAACATTCCTTGAATTTATCACAGAGGGACGTCGACTTATCCCAGTCAATGTTGAAATCTCCTGCCAAAAAAAATCTCTTTGAATTTTAAATTTACTACAAATTTTGTCAGGGAGGACAGAGCCTCAGGTGTTGCGGAGGGGGGACGATAACAAACCACTACAGATAAGATCTGGCCTCCATTCAAAGTGATGTTTACAGCTAAGGCCTCAAACTGGTTTGGGATTGTTTTAGCAGAAACAAGACTAGAAACCAGAGATTCTCTGATGTAAATAGCGACTCCATCCCCCTTTTTTGACGGTCTCAGTGATAGATAGTAAATTCATTGATTACCAGATCATCATTTGGTACAGATTTGCTGAGCTAAGTTTCAGAGATGAAGATCACATCTGCACCAGAAGAACTGACCAGAATTTTTAAGGCATCACATTTTTTTTAGAAGGCTATGAGCATTTACATGCAGGAAATGAAGATCTGACATGTTTTTAAAGTAATTTGGTGTACTGTAGTTAGTAGGGGGTCCAGGGTTGGGCTGAATCCCTGAGAGCAATAACAACATTATTATCAGACATTTTCTTCAGTTTTTCTGTCACTGATGTGTAATTACAGGAGTTAATAGTGTGACAATTAGCCCTTATAATTGAATGATGACAAACATTAATGAAGATGTGATCATTCAGAACCCAAAACAGTGAAAGTTGTAGTGATGGGCAGACCCAGATGTGTTAACAAGATTCAGTGATTCCAGATAGTCTGAGATCTAAAAAATAATGACAATAATATGAATGGTACAGAAAAGTTGCAGACCATAAAACGTCACAAATTAGATGGGCAAACAAATCTGACGAGGTGGCCCAACTGCAGTTTGAGTTTGCAAAGATGAATGGATACGGCCATGGGAAACAGAAGTTGGGTCCAGAATCAACAGGTAGAAACAGATAATTTGCAGCAAATAGCAGAGCGAGCTGCCAGAAAATCTTCCTGAAATTAAGGGGTGGGAACGTAGATCGATCGGTAAATTGAGAGCTTTGCCTTTTGACTCAGCTCTCTCTTCACCACGACAGACCGGTACAGCGCCCGCTTCACTGCGGACGCTGCACCTATCCGCCTATCGATCTCACGCTCCAGTTTTCTCTCATTCGTGAACAAGACCCCGAGATACTTAAACTCCTCCACTTGGGGCAGGACCTCCTCCCCGACCCGGAGAGGGCACGCTACCCTTTTCTGGCTCAAGACCATGGCCTCGGATTTGGAGGAACTGATCCTCATCCCGGCCGCATCACACTCTGCTGCAAACCGCTCCAGTGAAAGCTGTAGATCACGACCTGATGAAGCCAATAGGACCACATCATCTGCAAAAAACAGAGAAGTGATTCTAAGGCCACCAAAACGGATCCTCTCAACACCTTGGCTGCGCCTAGAAATTCTGTCCATAAAAGTTATGAACAGAATCGGTGACAAAGGGCAACCTTGGCGGAGTCCAACTCTCACTGGAAACGAGCCTGACTTACTGCCGGCAATGCGGACCAAGCTCTGACACCGGTCGTACAGGGACCTAACAGCCCATATCAATGGGCCTGGTACCCCATACTCCCGGAGTACCCCCCACAGAACCCCCCGAGGGACGCGGTCGAATGCCTTCTCCAAGTCCACAAAGCACATGTAAACTGGTTGGGCAAACTCCCACGCGCCCTCCAGGACCCTGCTGAGGGTGTAGAGCTGGTCCAGTGTTCCACGACCAGGACGAAAACCACACTGCTCCTCCTGAATCCGAGGTTCGACTATCCGACGGACCCTCCTCTCCAGAACCCCTGAATAGACCTTACCAGGGAGGCTTAAGAGTGTGATCCCCCTATAGTTGGAACACACCCTACGGTCCCCCTTTTTGAATAGGGGAACCACCACCCCAGTCTGCCAATCCAAGGGAACTGCCCCCGATGTCCACGCAATATTGCAGAGTCGCGTAAGCCAACACAACCCTCACAACATCCAGAGCCCTAAGGAACTCCGGGCGAATCTCATCCACCCCTGGAGCCCTGCCACCGTGGAGCTTTTTAACCACCTCGGTGACCTCAGCACCAGAGATTGGAGAGCCCGACCCAAAGTCCCCAGGCTCCGCTTCCTCAGTGGAAGACGTGCCAGTAGGATTGAGGAGGTCTTCGAAGTACTCCGCCCACCGTCTCACAACATCCCGAGTTGAGGAAAAAGACTCCGTACCGTACCGTAATTATTTAACAGGAAAAACGGGGGAGGAAAGGAGAGAAGCTGCCGCTTTCGACCAGAGCCAGGCAAAAAAAAAGAAAAAAAAAAGACGTGAACAAATCCTAAGCTGTGAGTCGACATTGTTTCACTGAGATTGGATCTGCAGCAGGCAACATGTCTGACTTGATAACACTCTTGAAATGACATCATCTGAACGTGAACGTCTTCTACAAGCAAGAAAAGCAGCTTGTTGCAAACACTGCTAACAGCAGCAGCATTTAAACGACCTTCATCAGGTAGTTCAGATCGGTCCAGAGCAATACCACAAGCTGTATGAGTTTTTAAAGCTCTGGATCTACGTCTGAATGTTGTTGATGCGCTGACTTTAAAGTTCTTGAGCCCGGCTACGACATCCATCATGTCAACACGTCAGCCAAAAAGTTCAGCACTTTATGAAAAAGCTAAAACTGATATTGTCAACAAGCCCTGAAGCTGATTAAAGCCCTGATGATGATGATGATGATGATGACCGAGAGATTCAACCACCTCCTAACAACTGTTCAAGAAGAGGTATTGTTCATTTATTATTATTATTATTATTATTATTATTATTATTATTATTATCTAATTAATCTTTTTAATTTAAAATTATAATCTTATTAACTCATTTTTTTAAACCTTGTGTTTTATTTCCAGTCTGGGACAGAGATAGCAGCTGACTTCTTCCTCTTCAGGGAAATCCACCAGATCACCTGCAGCTAAGAAGTGTGTGATGACTGAACTCTGAACTTTTCCAGGGACCTGTCTCACCTGGGGGAGCAGGTCCAAGAAGAGGTTGTGAGTAATGAGGACAAATACAGCCACACTGCTGCTACTGTTGTTATTGAGATGATTTTCTCCACCACTGGAGATATTCACTGTAACTAGATCTGTGCTTCTAGCAGAAAATGTGGACAAGTTGGTCTTTTTGGACAAAAACTTAGTATAGTTTATTTATCGTAAAGAGTGCCTTTTATTTAAAATATCACCCAAATGGGTCGCTTTTATTTATTTTTATACAAACGTATTGTTTACTTGGCATATTTTCAAAATAAACATTTTGTAAGTCTTTATTTTGTCTTTTTCTTGTACCGAAAATTAAACGAATCAAAATGTGATTTTAGTGTACCGTTACATCCCTAGAAGATGATGATTGTGAGGGTAAAATTGTGTGTGTGTGTGTGTGTGTGTGTGTTGATGTAACATTGTCTTTATTGTACATGTGTTTCAGTGGTTCCTGCTTTTGTTTAGAGCTGATTAAAAAGAAGAAGCTCCACAAGACTGAAGGCCTGATGTTGACCAGCAGGACCCAGAGCCTCTTATCATAAAGTGGAAGAAAAGACCCTTAGACCAGTCTGGTGGGTGACCAACTTAATATGGAGGAGACTGATATCAGATCGGTCACTATAATTTCTTTAAAGAGTGAGGAGGATTAAAAAAAAAACTTACCAGGAACCCAGATTTAAAAATTCCCAAAGACAGTTCCAGCTCTTCAAAGACTGACGTTAACGAGGACGATGAAGAGGATGGTGAAATGACCAGTCCTGACTCTCTGCTAAAGAACTCATCAGACTCTGAATCAGAACGTGAAGACAGTATGAAAGACTGGAAGGAGAGCAGGGCTCCTGAATCAGAGGTAAAAACTGTCAACAAATCTTTGAGCTGCTCTGAGTGTGGTAAGCAGTATGTCAGTAACCGGACTCTTCAAAGACACATGACAAGTCATTCAGGAGTGAAGTCTTCAAGATGTCTGCTTAATAAGAAATGTGTTGGAGAGAAGAAAAATGTTGAGTCATGCAGGAAAGTCCAGGCAAGACCAAAATCAATAAGCTGTGATGACTGTGGTAAAATATTTACTTCCAAATCAAAATTAAACAAACACACGAGAGTCCACACAGGAGACAAGCCATTTCCTTGTGAACTTTGTGGACAGAGATTTAGTCGGAAAAACCATTTAAACAGACACATGAGAGTCCACACAGGAGACAAGCCATTTCCTTGTGAACTTTGTAGACAAAGATTTAGTCAGAAGACAAGTTTAAACTCACACATGCTCGTCCACACAGGTGAAAAGCCGTTTCCTTGTGAACTTTGTGGACAAAGATTTAGTCAGAAGACAAGTTTAAACTCACACATTCGAGTCCATACAGGAGAAAAGCCTTTTCCTTGTGAACTTTGTGGACAAAGATTTAGTCAGAAGACGAGTTTAAACTCACACATGAGAGTCCACACAGGAGACAAGCCGTTTCCTTGTGAACTTTGTGGACAAAGATTTAGTCATAAGGCACATTTAAACTCACACATGAGAGTCCACACAGGAGACAAGCCGTTTCCTTGTGAACTTTGTGGACAAAGATTTAGTCATAAGACACATGTAAACAGACACATGAGAGTCCACACAGGAGACAAGCCGTTTCCTTGTGAACTTTGTGGACAAAGATTTAGTCAGAAGGCAAGTTTAAACTCACACATGCGAGTCCATACAGGAGAAAAGCCTTTTCCTTGTGAACTTTGTGGACAAAGATTTAGTCATAAGACGAGTTTAAACTCACACATGCGAGCACACAGGAGACAAGCCATTTCCTTGTGAACTTTGTGGACAAAGATTTAGTCAGAAGACAAGTTTAAACTCACACATTCGAGTCCATACAGGAGAAAAGCCTTTTCCTTGTGAACTTTGTGGACAAAGATTTAGTCATAAGACACATGTAAACAGACACATGAGAGTCCACACAGGAGACAAGCCGTTTCCTTGTGAACTTTGTGGACAAAGATTTAGTCGGAAGGATAGTTTAAACAAACACATGAGAGTTCACACAAGAGTGGAAACTTTCTACCAGAAAATATTAAAATAATGATTATAGGCCATGAGATGCAACTGGTGTTTTAACACTCAAATAAAATTTATTTTGATTTTGTAAAATATATTCTGTAACAATTTTTGAACAAGTTCCTAATTTATGATTTGCTCCTAATTTCTCAAGAATACTTTAAAAACAAACTACGGAAATTAAACCTTAGATCATAATTTGGACTATAGATGTTGGTTCTAAAATACTGGTTCAGTGGTTGTGCAATATGTGGAGAGAACAACCAACCAATCAAATTGTTTTTTCAAACAGTCAGACCCCATGAAATGTTGTTCATGTAATTCCTGAGAGAATTGTTATTTAATCAGTTAGTTACTTGGTTAATTAACAGATTTCTCATGCAGATGAACTAATTGTGTTTTAATTAAGGATGGGGCTGATCCGGTATCAGTATTGGCCTCGGCCTCCTATACCAGCATAATTTACCTATCAGGTTTTTCCGATACAATCTGCAGAGATTTCCGATCCATGTTGAATGTCTATGTCTGCTGAAACATCTCCACATGTGATTCCCTGCCGGCTGCTCTGCAAGGCAGGGAATCAAACTATGGAATGGATTTTCTGAAGGAAATTCATTTCATAGTTTGAAGCCAGCTAAAATGTGAGTACCGTATTTTCCGGCCGATAAGTCGCACCGCCCTATAAGGCGCATTGTCCAATTTTGTCCAATAAATTGGAAAAATCCATAAACAGACCCGTGGCAGATTAGATGGCATAATTTCCCACTGACTGGATTTCAAGAGACAACAAGGCATCTGTTGACAATGAAACATCTTCGTTGGAGCGCGTCATTTGGCCAATCACAACCTCAAGACAGACCGGGGGGGGGGGAGACGACAGCAAAATCTTTGACCTGAATAAAGTTTTTTTTAAAAACTGCAGCGCGAGGGGGGAGGCGGAAGCAGAGCAGAGGCTGTGTTTTCAAAGGAAATTAAGTAAATTTTACAAATGAACGACGCAGAGAAAACTGTTCGACCAAAGTCCTCCAAAGTGTGGGAGCCCTTGACGCTTCACAAAAAAAAAAAAAAACTGTGCAACATGCAGTTTTGAAAAGTGACGACACAAATGAGAGAACCACGCTGATTAAACGTAAACATGACCGAGTCGTAAACTAACTTCACCACGGTGTGTATGAAGGAACAGCAGCAGGCAAGTCTCTACATTAAACCATTTGTTTTCTTTCAAAGTTAGAAAACATGTCAGTGTCTCTGGTAGCTGAAGCTGCTGAAGCTGCTCTGTATTGAACACCTTTTTTGATTTTGATTTTTTGACTAGCCATCTTTTTTGTGTATATCCTAATTATATTGGGATATGTTAATAAATCAGAGTCAGAGAGTCAGAGAATCTTTATTGTCACATCATTACAAACAGCAGCACGAACATGAGTCTGTATGAGCAGGTGGTCATGAATGAACACAGCAACAAGAAACAGAACAGCCTTCACCACTCTGCAGAGCTTTTCTTTCTGCAGCTGTGCAGCCTCCATGCCACACATTGATGCTGGAGCACAGGATGCTCTCCACTGCACACCTGTAGAAGGAGGTGAGGACTGGGCTACTCAGACCAGTTCGTCTCAGGAAAACATTTTTTTTTCCTAAAGTCAAAAGTCGTTAAAGAGCAAATTTTTCCTTATGCTGTAGAGGAAAAAGAGCCCAGGTAACACACAATGGCCCTCATTCACGAACCGTTCGTACGCACAGATTTGTTCTTAAACTGTGCGTACGAGTGATTTAGGATCATTTGTGGCATTCAACAATGTTTTCGTATCCTAGGATTTTTTTCAGATACGAACAAAATTTACGAGTGGTCCGGACCTGTCGTAAATTTACGAGGAGTCGGTCCGCTGTTATCCAGACGGACTTCCTTCACTAATAACTTCATATTTTGTTACTCAGAAAGTATTCTGAGTTTAAAAAGAATTAAATGCAACGACACAAATTTGTTAAATTAAAAGAAGCGGCTTCAAACCCCCCCCCGCGCCACTCATGTCGACCACCGTGCGCCACGCCACGCCCGCCCCCCCCCGCGCGGCCGCGCCACTCATGTCGACCACCTCCTGTCATGTTGGCACGCTGCGCACCTCCTGCCACCACCTCCTGTCATGTTGGCACGCTGCCACCTCCTGTCCGTGCTGCGGCGAGATGTTTTTTTGAAGCCATTTTCAGATCAAACCATTTATTCTTGATTTCTGATACTGTACGACCCACGGGAGAACATGCACTATATTAATATGAAGTTAACTGTAGTTTCGAGACATTTTAAAATGCTTCTGTTCAAAAACACATCCGACACTTGCGGGGGGGTGGGGGGTAGCGGTGCGCCACGGCTCTTCTGAATAAGTGAAACTATAATGTAACACAGTACACTAAAATTAAAGATATTTGACCATCCGACACTTGCGGGGGGTGGGGGGTAGCCACAGCGCGACTGAGAGCAGATCTCCGAACGCGTGAAGTTCCTCCTTTTACTTCTTGAGTTTGAATGAATGGACACTTCCTGCTGTCAGAAGGCAGGAAACGTGGCCTTATATGGTGTTTTGAGGGGTGGGAATTATGTAAATAACCTCTACGCGTGCACGCGCAGCTGTTTAGAACAGGTGGGATTCATTAAATTTACGCAACCCATTTACACACGTTTCCTCAGGATAGAAGACTTTGTTGAATCTGACGTGGCATGTTCGTACGAACGCTTCGTACGAACAAAAGTAGGAGAAATTTAGGATAAAAATACGAACATTTTCGTGAATGAGGGCCATTGTCTGGAAAGTAAAATAGTTAAAATCAGTGATTGCTGATGCTGTTATGAGTCTATCACTAAATCAGAAAACTAAAAAGCCCCTCCTAAATTCACTGTTGGTGGTTATTAAAATGTCACCTGTTCATTGGGTAAAGTTAATATTCTTATTTTTATGTGTGCAGTTGAGTGTCACCATTGTTTAGTAAAATAGCATGTTGTATTACAAATAAAACTAAATAAAAATTAACAAAATAACAGTCAATTGCACTCCTAAAGTCTCTGTGATAAATTGTCACATTAATTTCATTATCTTAGCCACAGGAGTGAGTTTAAAAACAGGATGATGTCTATATGAACTAGTTGAATGAAGTGTCTCTAAAATATTCTGATGCATGATGATCAATAATTTCAACAATTTTTTAATCTGTCCACAGGACCTGACTTTATTTTGTTAGATGTCTCTAAAATAGTTATTGAATCAAATGTTTACATGTAGGTAAACATAGATGTTTAACAACTTGTTAAAATACACCAGAATGCAGGAAATGGCATCTACTTTATTCAAAATTTTCTGGCAAAACATTTAAGAAATAAGTTTTTACTGTTAGCAAAATGTTCTCCTGTATTTGGCTTGCTGCTTTTGTTGTTTAATTTTTTGGTTGACACAATCTTTCCTATTTATGTTCTCATTAAATTAGGTTAGTAAATGACTTTTACCTGAAGCATGATAAAAAAATTACAAAATCTTTTTTTTTTGGGGGGGGGTGTTGGCGCAATGTTTGTCACCTTTTTCATCCCTTCTGAGTTTGCAGTTATGAGTTTCGCTACGTGCACCCGCACGGGTGGGACCGCAGCATTTTCTTTAAAATTTAAAAAGATAAACACTTAAAAATATATATTTGTTGGCTGACATTATAGCAAAAGTGTTTCTGAGCTTAACCGTTCCTTAATAAATTCACGTAATTGTCAAATCAGCTGGATTTAAATTGTTTTGCTTTGACGTCTTCCAAATGGTCGCGCGCGCTGCGAAAAAAAATTGTAAATAAATCGAATTTTAGCTCAAACATCTCCTACAGCTAATACGTTGTAAATATCCATCCAGTGATTACTTTCTGTAAGTTTCATCAAAATCAGTCCTGTAGTTCATAAGCTATTTTTGCAAAATAGCACCCGTTAAAACACGGAGCTAACAGCTAACATTTACATGTACCGCTAACCAACTTTTCATCTTAACATGTCCGCTGTGTGTATTTAAGTAAGTATTTACACTAAACTCCACAAGACAGCAACGTACAATGTCTGCAGAGCTGCTGTACCAGAGAAGAAAGCTCTGTTGCGACCTACAATACATTGAACTTAATAAACATCTGAAAAAGCACCACATTAAAGAGCACAAGGATTGTTTACTAGTTTACTTGTTTAGCAGCTGTTAAAATCTCTGCAGGTTCAAATAAAATGTGCACCAGGGGCCTCATGTATCAACCGTGCACACGCACAAAAACCGTGCGCACGTCACTTTCCACGCAAAACCCCGTATGTATCAAAACTGAACTGAACGTGAATATCTGCGCACCTCCACGCAAGCTCCCCTGTTGGCGTACGCACGTTTCTGTGGTCTTTGTTCCTTTGGCGACACTTACAGGTGATTCTGAGAAACTGTGTCCATGATGTGAAAACAATCATTAATCCCACCAAACACACATGATTAACGATTATTACATCCACATGGACGCAATTAGATGAGTGGATATAAAAGCATGCGCCAAATAGTGGCAACGATATTGACAACAATGAGATGTGATTTCTTTAAATAAGAAGTTAACCAAGCTGTACCAATATGCCTACGTTTAGGTCAGTGTGTAGCGTGCTTGCCTTTAGTTTCAAAGGTCATGAGTTCGAATCTCGCATGGTACAACGTTTTTCTTTTTATTTTCCTTCCAGATTTAAATACACATGAAAACTATTTACAAAACAAGAAATCGTCTGCTTCCTTTCATTTCATGTATTGTTCTATTTCTTGTTGTTTCATTAAATAGTTTTCCTGTGTTCTTTAAATCTGGAATGAACAAAATAAAAAAGACGTTGTACCATGCGGGAGTCGATCTCACGACCTTTGGGACGAAGGGCGTGCGCGCTCACCACTAACCTATACAGGCATGTAAGAGCAGCTTGGTCAACTTCTTATTTAAAAGTGGATGGTTTGTTTTGCGCTGAGCGTGCCAAATAAAGCCTTTTTCCGTGCTTCTCTGCCTCACTCAGAAGTGATTCCTGTTCACAGTCCGTGAAGTTCCTCTTTTTTCCACGTTCCGACATGATTTGCAATGGAGCAGAGACGACATTCCTGTCGTGCATGGCATATTTAAATGACTTTGCATATTTATACGGAGGCGTGTCAAAGGCGGAGTCGGCCACTCTCTCATGTGCGCTCAATTCCACGTTGATTGTGATGTACAAAAGGAATGTGCGTGGATACCGGTGTACGCACAGTTTGATAAATCTGGACTTTTTTGTGCGTAGACACTTTTCTGGATTTGACCGTACGTCACTTTTCAGTAAGAAATCCACGCAAGTCTTTGTACATGAGGCCCCAGGTCTTTCAGCTGAATCTCTCAGGGGAAAACTGAAAACTGTCCTTTCTGAATTTTTGACTGTTTTTATCTGACTTCATCCTAGAATCAAAAAAATTGTAACGTAATAACAGTTGAGCAGATTCTGGTAATCTTTTCTTAGGATTCATTAAAGGTCAAATGCAAATGGAATTTTTTTTAACCTTTCAGTATGGATTTAAACAAACACTATACACACTTAACATTGTAAAATATGTTTAGGAAATTTAATGTTCAAGGACTCCACTTGAGAAAAAAAAGTTTAATAGGAAAAGTAACAAATGAAAAACGTACAAAAATAAAAAATACTGCATCCAACTAATGATCAGTGTTGCCAGGTGAGAAATGTAGGATTAATCGTACTAGAGACATAAAATTATTGTATTTTGAGGGAAATTGTTGTACACCCGCCATAACCAAAATAACAAGTCTATTAATGCGCTGTAGTCATTCTAGTGTTGAATAGTGTCTAACAAGCACTCACAGCTTTGTGGCATTAGTACGGATGGGAACTAATGAACCATAGATCTGTAATGAGCCCCCCCCCCCTCTTCTTGTTTTGTTTTATGGCAATTGGCAGACCAACTGTAAGGTGCATTACCGCCACCTACTGAGCTGGAGTGGGGACAGGAAATAAACAGGAAAAAATAATAATTCTGTAAAATTAATTTAATAACTCGACTAAATTCTCTCTATTAAGTTTGTATTTTTCAAGAAAATAATAATTTGATCTTTAACTTTACTGATATCACTACTAAAAACATCCCTCATTGTAAATTTAATATTCCTTTATTTTTAGAAATGCATTCTTTCTGTTTCGTACCCTGGACATTCCATAAAGACATGTTGAACGTTTCAGGGAGATTGCTGGTGCACTTGTCACATAGTCTTGTTGTATACTTTCTAATTATTTTAAGAGATTTATTAAGGCCTGTGTGTCCTGTTCTATTGTCCTATTCTATTGTACTACTGGTTCATTTTCATTTTTAAATCACTTCTTGGTCTACTGCCTTCATACATAGCTTCCTACATGTATCTGTGTGACTTTTTTTGTTAAATTTGTAAAAAAAATAAAATTAAAAATCTGTATGCCTCTCTTATTGTCTATTGTTGTCGCTTTTGTCATTCTTTGTTGAAAACAGGTCTCTCTTGTAAATGAGTCCTTGAGGCTCAATGGGATTAACCTGTCTAAATAAAGGTTGTATGAATTGTGAGTAATTAGATTTAGAATTAGTAGTTCTACTGTTCAAAATATTTCTGTGATAATTCAATCATGTTTCCAATAATTTTACAACAAGCTGTTTGGTTTAATAGCACTCAATCAATGTTGAAAGTTTATCATCACATTTCATACTTGATGATGTAAAAGCTTTTGTTTTATTTTGCTGTATTTCTTGATTTGATTTTACTTTTGATTACAATAAAGCTTATGATTGTGGAATAGTTTGCATCCTGGTAATAATTTGAGTGAAATGCACTGATTTATTTTCAATAGAACAAAACATCTTATTTTAATTTGAGACATAATTTTGTGAATCTTACATAAATTTACATCAAATTGTTGGTGTCCTGCTACAAGTCCAAATTCTTAGTTTACATGTGTTCAAATGTTCCATAAATCAACCAGAAATGGACCTTTAGATGACAGTTGAACAAACATTTAGTGACCACCATCATTATTAGTGTTTTTACATCAAGAATCAATTTAGATTCAATTCTGTAAGACCGATGACATTTCATTGTTTCACTTCAATTAGTTTTTGCTGTCTAGATAAAGAACCATTAAGAGGGAGGAGTGGGATCTGTCCAAAACTTTTGAACTTCCATGTTTCCCTGAAAACGGTCCTCAGAGGGATGGTGAAACCCTGACGACTCTCAGGTTCCAGCAGATGTTTCTTCCATTGTTAGGCAGGATTCACAGGTTTCAGGTTTTCCAGCTCACACTTTTTATTCTTTGTATGTACATCTACAAATGATCAAGTTTCTGAGTCAACCCAGTTCAAGATGGCCGCCACAGCCACCTGACCTTAGAAACAAAAAGTTGTCTATAATTCATGAAAAAAGGCCTCATCAACAGCCCTATTCTTTTCCTCCATAAAATAAGTTGTATTCTGACGTGTTTTTGTGTTTTAAAAACTGTTTCTCTATGATCTGCTGTCTTTGCATGAATTCTGAAAATGTACTTTAGAAGTTTTAGTATAGATTAGACACTGATCACTGCAATCAGCTGCAGCTAGTAGAGTTCAAATGTTCAAAAGTTAGTTTCTAATTCATCAACTAGTTGAAGTCATAATTATTCAAGCAGCTAAAAAGTCTTGAAATCATTGGAAGTCATTAATTATTGACTGACTTCAGGTTAGTTTAGATCATTAGTTAGACACAATATATTTTCCTTATAATAATATTCTATATATTTGTGATGAAAATCAAATGGATCAAAGTGATAAAAGGAGTGAAATCCATCCAGATCCAGTGAAAATCTATTAAAAGAAGAGATCAAAGGCATGGTCTGATAAACAATCAGACACAGCAGCAGGTACGTAGGGCTGGGCCATATATCGTTCCCGGTAATACCGGTAAAAAAAAGCTTGCCCGGGCAAAAAAGTTATATCATGATATGCTAATTTCATGACGTAATATGTCAGGGTGCCCCGCCCCCTTAACAACCGAGTGCTTCAAACAACTGCGCACCTCCCCTCCACCAGTCTGTACTGGTGTAATGCTAATTAGTTACTGCTAAAATGCTAAAAACAAACAACGCATGTCTCAGCTGTCTCTCCCCCCTGCTCTAAACTGCAGGTAGAGACAGCTCAAATGTCTCGCCCCGCTCTGAGCAGCTGGTGCTGCGTCTCCCCCGCTCTAAACTATCATTACAAACGCGCGGCTCCACAGTCGGTCCACGGACCAAGAGACAGGTGATCAGAGATAGATCAGTTAAAAAAATGAATCAGAGGAATGGCACGTTCCTGCATGAATAGATGAAGCTGAAACACCAACAAGCTTCAGGGTCAGCTGATCACCTTGTTACAAGTTCTGGAAGTTGTACTTCATTTAAAGGCAACATATATTTTGTTGTAGGTTTCATTTATGCTCAACAGATTTTAAGCTTCATTTTATTTAGTTGTTTTAGGAAACTACACTTGCACTTTAGTTTTTGTGGTGGATTTTGTTGATCTATATTTTGTGCAGACTTTTTCAATCTAAATAACAGATCATTTTTATTTTTATACTTGGAGACTGAATAATTTACTAAATAAAGTAATTTCAGTAAAATGACCCCTTGTTGTATTTTAAAATTTTATATAATGTAATACTGCAAAGCAACATGTTAAGTTAATTTTGTCAAATAAATAAATTTTATTTTATTTTTTTGTTATATCATGAAATTTATCGTTATCATGATAATGCTCTGAAATATCACAATATATCACCCACCCCTACATGAACATGGTGGAAAAATATCAGAACCAGCCTTCACAGAAAACCTGCTGATGGAAGTTCATGCAGAATTTGTTCACACAATGCAAACAAACATGTGCACGCTCCTGCTCCATCAGCTGTGCTTGTGCGTCTGCGTGCACGTTTGGGGCTACACACCCACACTCCGCTCCATTTATTTATTATTATTAATTTATTTATTTGACAAAATTAATTTAACATGTTGCTTTGCAGTATTATAAAATTTTTAAAAACGAGGGTTAATTTTACTGAAATTACTTTATTTAGTAAAGTATTCAGTCTCCAAGTATAAAAATAAAAAAATAAAAACGATCTGTTTAGATTGAAAAGTCTGCACAAAATATAGATGAACAAAATCAACCAAAAACTAAAGTGCAGGTTTAGTTTCCTAAAACAACTAAATCACTCTCCAGAACATTTCACAATCCAACTCCCTGAATTGAGGTAGACCGTCCCTTCAAGTTGTGATCAGCTGACCCTGAAGCTTGTTGTCGTTTCAGCTTTATCTATTCATGCAGGAATTATTCGTTTTTCTGACTGATCTGTCTTTATCACCTGCCTCCTGGTCCGTGGAGAGCCGCGCGTGTTTGTACCGACAATTTTTAGAGAGGGAGACCAGTCCGCACCCGTTGCTCAGAGCGGGGTGGGGGGGAGGGGGAGACATTTGATCCTCTGTACCTGCAGTTTAGAGCAGGGGGAGAGAAGCTAAAGATGCAAGTTGTTTGATTTTAGCTAGCTAGTATTGCACACAGACTGGAGGAGGGGAGGTGCGCAGTTCAGTTTGTTCATTTGAAGCGCTCTGTTGTTAAGGGGGCGGGGCGCCCTTACGTATTACGTCATGAAATTAGCATATCATGATATAACTTTTTTGCCCAGGCAAGCTTTTTATACTGGTAAAACTGGG